>APFE030689677.1:128753-146817 GCA_000404065.3 Pinus taeda | reverse complement strand
AAAATATTAAAAAAAATTGTATTTTTTTTCTTTTTAACAGAAACAGTTGAATTTTATTAATAAGAAGAGGTTGGGAAAGCCAAGCAACCTTGAGCACAGATAAGTGCAAGAATTCAGGAAAAGAGGTCTCCTATCCTTGCTTGGATATGGTCCTCTTTTCTTTGAGGCTTTGGTACATTCCTGGGTTAAGTTAAAACCCACATACACGAAGTTCTACAGGCCAAAATACACACCCACAAAATTAAAATGATTTTGATTAAAATGTGTCTTATTCCCCATACCCAACCCCAATAGAGAGTTAACACACACCTATCTTGACACGCAACAGTTGTTAGATCTTCTCCTGCCCAGGTCCAATGCATATTGCGTCCAATGCTTTTCAAACCTTAATTCTTTAGAAGCGTGCGATATGAGCAATTTTATATTTCCACGCATCATCCCCTGAGTGGAATTGTGTCTGATTCAAAATTACTACGGAGAAGCCAAGAGGAGTGCAAACAAACCCACTTACCACTCTTAGTGAAATAACTCCCCTTCTTTTTTAACAGCACGATGGTGGTTGGATCAACTCTGCCTAGATCTGACACTTATCGCGTCCCTAGCTGACCGAGTTGTAATTGGGATCCATCTCCTTGATCGGCACCACTACAAGGATAAGACCCCACCATGAAAGTCACATGATAACTATTAGATCTTCCCCTGCCTGGATCCAACACTTATTGCATCAGTTCATTGTCTGACCTTTAGCACCTCAGGGGCACGCAAAATGGTAGTTTTGTTCTGCCACGTGTCAGGTCTTGAGTTAAATCACCTCCAATATGAGAAAAACTGCCCAACATCTAGAAGCAGTATGATGAAAACCACTTACCACCCCCACATCTTTAACCACCCATCTTTTCCAACACACTATGAACGTCGGATCTTCCCCCACCCTAAGTCTTCACCTCTTATCCATCCAAAGCATTCTTTGAGTGAAATCCATTCTACACCCTTCTTTTACTCCTATCTCAGCTTGCCCATGCAGAAAGACGAAAGCTTGTGAGCCCTCCTTTGTTCTGCGAGTTCTGCTCTAGGACGACTCTCCTTGCTTTTCAATGGATTGGGTGCATTTCCACGTCACCATTATTGTTCACCAGCATACCTTGGGCTAGAAGACATCCTTTGCTAGCCATTATGTTGACTTCCTTGTTCTGAGCTTGCAAGACATGATAGAATGAGCAAGATGTGAAGTTTTGAGTCAACTTTCTTATTCTTTCGAGGGTCTTGTTTAGAGCAGGGTTGTTGAGTTGATCGCTCTTATTAAGGGCTTTAATCAGCATTTCAAAGTCCCTAAAGATTTGAAGTTTTTTCCCTATGTTCCTTTGAGTCAACTGATAAGATTTTAGTAGACCTAGGATCTATGCATGGTTATTGGTGCTCTAACCTAGAGCCCAACTATAGTTGTCATGTTTTTGCCCATCTATGGAGTAAATTATTCCTCTCCTACCCTTGATATCCCCAGGTTTCCTTTGGAGGCTCCATCAAAGAAAATTGTGACTTTTCCTTAATTTTTCCACCATTTTTGGAAATCCACCTCAGAGATCTGGAGATGCCACTCTGGATTATGGATAGTCAAGGAGATTTTCTTCTTGATGCTTTCCCGTCTCAGGGATTCACCTAGCCAGCTAAGCTCTTTAGGGAGAAGGTAGTTGTCTGACTTATAAGGTCTATTTTCAAGAGTTTCAAGCAGCAAGGCTTTGGCCTTGGTAGTGAATATGTTGTTGGATTAAATTTTATTATAGAAGATGGCTTCATTCTTAGCACACTAGATTCCCCAACAGATATATTTTGGGATTGCGTTCTAGATTTTAGTCCAAGTTGGTTTGTTGTTCAAAGGGTGTGGATAATGATCTTTCCAAGTTGCGAGAACACTAACCACTGAATATTGTTGAGGGAAATGGATGTTGAGTCTCATGGTAGCTCTCAACTAGACCTCTTAGTTAAAGGGGTGGTCTATGAATAGGTGATCAATCATTTCCTAGTCCTTGCAACAAAGGGGGCATTTATGTGGACCAATGATTCCTCTTTTCTCTAGGTTTTCCTCGGTGAGGGTCCTTCTGTGCATGAGAGTCCAACAAAATAAGTTGATTTTTGGGAGTCCAAATGGGTCCCAAACCTGCTGCCAAAGCTTTGTAGAATGGGTCTGAGGTTGTTGTTCTTGGCGGGATGCAAAACCAAGCCTAGCCGAGTAAGAAGCGGACTTCCCCCAGCCCCACTTATCCCTTGAATGCAAGTGCACAGGATACATACCAATGAGTTTATCCAATAATTGATGGAGTTGAGGGGCATCCAATCAAGGGGGTGATGTAGGTCCCAGTTGCTCCAATCCCCTTATGAATCTCATATGAAAATGTCAGCAAGTTTGTGGATAATTTTTTGGATGAGCCAATTACCCAAGTCTGCAATATCTAGAGCAAGCTTTAGGGGATGGAGACCCATGACCTTGTCCTCCCATAGTCTAGTTATTTCCCCATTTCCTAGAATTATATAGAGCTATTCTTTGAAGAATTTCTAGCCTTGGGTGCACAACTTCCACAACATGGTTCCTTTGTGAGAAACTCCTTCATCCATATTCTTTATTAAGAGCCTATGCAGATATTTTTTAATTAGAACTTGACTTACATGGTGTTTTCGGTTTGAGAATATTTTCCAAATGATCTTCCCTCCCATTGCCAGATTGGCCAACATATGATCTCTTATCTGAAGTCCACCTTCAGATATTGGCCTTTTCACTATGTCACAGCTTACTATATGGAATTGTTTTTGGTTCCCCTTACCTCCTTGTCATAGGAAATTTCAGATTAGCTCTGCTAACTATTCAGTGATCATTTTTGGAGCTAAAAGGAAAGAGGCTTGGTAGATAGGAAGGAAACAGAGGATTGACTTGATCAAAGTGAGCTTCCTCGCTGTCATAAGCCACTAACCTCCCTAAGCAGTCAATTTTGCCTTGATTTTGCTGATAATTTCCATCCAGTGAGGGGCCTTAGTAGTGACCAAGGTTAAAGGAAGGCCAAGGTACTTGAATTTTTCCCAAGAAACATACCCCATGAAGCTTAGGGCTTGGGCAATTCTGAGAATAAATTATTGGTCTATTGCCCAGCCATGCACTGCACTTTTTCTATTATTGACCATAGCTTCGGAGACTTTGCAGAAGCTTTGGACTATTCTGCTGAAGGCTCTTTCTATTTTAATAGAGGCTACTCCAAAAAGGATAGAGTCATCTGCAAACAAGGCATGGTTGATTGGGGAAGTTTCAGGTGTTGCCCTGATGCCAGGAAGTGTCTCGTTGAGCTTCTCATTAGAGAGTTTTCGGCTTAGAGATTCTTCCATCAGAATGTACAAGAAGGGGCGCAAAGGGCATCCTTGCCTGATTCCCCCTGAAGCTTTGAAGTAGTTTGGAGGTCTACCATTTACTAAAGGGGCTATCCATGGTTCTCTAATGCATGCTTTAATCAAATTAACAAAGCAAGGGCTGAAACCAAATGCAAAAAGAACTTGGAGAAGGAAGGAATGTCTTACTCTTGGCGAATGCATTTGCCATGTCCAGTTTGATGAGAATTCCTTGCACTTTGCACTGGTGGCTGGAATGGATGATTTCCAACACCAGTATCACATTGTCTAGGATATGCCTTCGTCTGACAAACCCTCCTTGATTGGGAGAGATGCGTTTGTCTAGCAAAGGTTTTATTCGACTAGCAAGTAGCTTGGTGAGAATTTTGTAGGATGCATTGCAAAGCGATATTGGTATAAATCTTTTGAATGTCTCCAGGTTGGCTTCTTTGGGAATTAGGGCTAGGAAGGTGGAGTTTTCGCTTCCTCCCACTTTGGATTTTTGAAGGAATCCTTTGATCATTCGATACAAATTAGCCCTGATGATGTTCTAATAGATTCTGTAGAAGTGTATTGAGAATCCATTTGGTCCAATGGCTTTGTCGGGTTCCATCTTCCATACGACATTAGTGATTTCATCTTTAGTGAATGGCTTTAGGAGAGATGCATTGTCCTCCTCGTTAACCATCCTTGGAATGTGCTTAAGGAAGTCGTGTTTCCTCATTATCCTCCATGCCTTCTTCTTTGAACAACAACTGAAAGTGAGAGTTTTCCACCTCTTTAATCAGTGTTGTGCCTTTAAGTACAGTCTCATCTGGTGAGGTGATTTTAATAATGTGGTTTCTAGTGTTATGAAACCAGCTCACACAAAATAGAAAAGATAGATTAACGCCTTAGAATTTAGCCTGTTCAAGGGGGCAACCTCCTTTACATTACATAAATGAAAAATTCTTAGATGATACAAATGACAAGACCTCCTTTCTATATATAAGAGTCTAAGGGGTCATAATATAATCAGAGATGACATAACAATAATAATGTAAGGGCACAATAATAACAATAGTGGGATTTTATGGGGCATAATAATAATAATATGGGGACTACATGGGTACAACAATATAATAAGGGGGTTGTACTAATAACAATAAGGGGTTACACTAGTAGTATAGGGGCCTAACATGGCCCTCTCCTTCAAAAAGTGTTGTCCTCAACGCTTGAGTAGTTCTTGATGCTTTTGTATAAAATTGTTGTCCTCCCATGTGGAATCTTCAATGGGTAAGTTCTTCCACTTGATGAGATAGTCTGAAATTGATCGATTTCCTAGCTGTCAGGTTCTTGTTTCTGTGACTGTTCTAGGTTCCAACATGATTTTTCCTTCCTCTTGAAGTTCTGGCAATATTGTTTGAATTAGGATCTTTTGTAACTTTTGAGTAAGTGGCCATACTTCTTCATCCTTCTTCCATTCATCCCTTGCTTCATTTATCCAATCTGGTTCGATAATAGGAATAACACAAAACAATGATTCCACATCCTCATCCTTTCTTGAGAGTGCATTTGTAAAAAAAAAATTCTTCCATTTTCTATAGATGATGTCAAAGTCATAACCCAACATATTTGTTACACATTTTTTTGTTCTTCTAAAGATAATAGTTGTTCTAAAAAGTATTTAAGACTATCATGATCCATTTTTACCTTGAAGTGTCTTCCCATTTGGTAAGGTCACCATTTTTTAAGTGCATGTAATATTGCCAATATTTCCTTCTCATAAATAGCTTGCTTGAGATGTAGAAGTAAAAATACCCAATCACCTACATCAAAATTTTTTTCACTATGATGTTGATCTACCTGTTGTTTCATTTGATTTTGCACCAAAGTGGTGTTATCCTTTAAAAGTTGGAGAACTTGTTGTTGATGCTGATGTGATCTTTCACTACTTGAACCTTTTTCTTCTTGATATGTCCTTTTATCTTTAGATTTTGAGGAGTGGTAATTTCTTCCAATCCTTTACAAGATATGGTCGATTCATTTCTTGATGCTTGATGTGATCTTTCACTTCTTGAACATTTTTCTTGTTGATATGTCCTTCTATCTTGATAGTTTGAGGAGTGGTAATTCTTACCAATGAATTACAAGATATGGTTGGATTCATTTCTTCTTTCTTGATGTGATCTTTCACTTCTTGCACCTTTTTCTTCTTGATATGCCCTTCTATCTTGAGAGTTTGAGGAGTGGTAATTCTTGCTAATGCTTTACAAGATATGGTCTAGTTCATTTCTTCTTTCTCTGGGGTTGTGTCCTGGTGTATATCCTCTTCTTTTGATGTTTCTTGATCCTTTTCTTCCTCCTCTTCATACTCTATGTAAAATAATTTCTTCTCAGCACACTTATGACCTTTAGTGCATTTGCTATCACAATTGCAACAAAGCCCTTTTTCTCTTTTCTCTTCCAATTTTTGTGGTGTAACCCTTGTAGGTTGTGGAAGGCTAGGAGAAACAACACTTCCATCTTTATAGTTGTGAGGAATAGACTTCTTTGTTGCCATAATTTTACTTTCCACTATCTAACAAAGCCCTTTTACTCTTTCCAATTGTTGTGGTGTTGCTCTTTGTATCCTCATAATGTGCTATTATTTCCTCTATGAAAATTGACCACGTAACAAGTTGTTTACAACAACAAAGCCCTTTATACCGTAAAAATTGATCTGGTTCTAAATATGAAGATGCAATACATACCTTTTGTAACAATAGAACACTATGTAGATCAAAATATTGCTCCATCTGAAGTATCTGATTTACTAGATCCTTGCCATCAAACTTCCTCATCTTTCTTTTTCTTGATTTTAGGAGCTCGATCTTGAAACAAATGTAACTCTGTATTTTCGGATCTTTAAGTTCTAAAATTTTGACTTACATTAGCCCTCTATGTCCTCTTTCCAATGCAACCAGTCTGATCCAAATTGGATTCTCCAAGGAAGAGTTATGCCAAATCTCCCACAGTGACTTGATTATAGACTAGTTCAGTAGAGCAAAATTGTATGACATTCCACGTGTTACTGTTTCGACCTTTCACTCTGAAAAATATATACAGGAAGATACAGTCCATCCTCTTTCTGTACCTTCTATTATGCTCCTATAATAATAGGTGTCATATTTCATGATTGACATTGACGAGCTCTGTAATATGTTCATACCTTTTTCTGGTTGCAAAGGTTTTCCATATTCTCAAAAAACAAAAAATTTAAAAAATGTAAAGAGGGTATGCCCTAAAAGAAAAATCAAAGGGAAAAAAGAATGAAATGGTAAAAAAAAAGAAAAGTGAAAGAAATGAACCCCAAACAAAAAGACCAGGAAAGTGTGCAAGTCCAAAATGCCACTACTATTTTATTTTTTACAAAAATATGATTGTGTGTAGCTTGTTGATTTATGCCACCATTGATGAATGGCCAAACAGCTTAATCTTGGCTAGTTCCTATTTCAATTTACTATTTTAGAGATAGAGAATAAAATCTGACCAAACTAGTCAATCTTGGCAAATAAGTAGATAGGTAGAGAAGCAAAGGAGCTCAAAGTTAAATCTGAGCCCTTGGAGGTTATAAGTGTAGACTTAGGTAGGCTTACCATGAAAGGAAAAAGAAGGTGATGAGCGTTTGCCAGTTTAAGTGCACCCAAAGAAAGAAGAAAAAATGCTAAGCCAAGTAGGTAGGGTAGGTACAATGGTGTTACAAAATGAATACTTGTTATAGATTTTGTCTCCACATATGTTTACTTTTACTTTAATCACAAGTGCCATGGCGGATGCAGCTCAAGTGAGACAAGGATTCATGACTAACTCCTCTTCATACTTTTTCCCTGAAAATCATTCACTCATTTCCCCAAGGATATTAAGATCTGCTTAATATCACTCATAAACCACTCATTCCATTTTGTAATGACTCCCTAAGTAAAACCCTGTTTTACTTAGGAGATTGCACAAACATCATATCACTCCTTTTCTACTTCAAAGCCTAAGTTGACACGAAAAGACAACACTTAGCGTTGGTTCATTACATTTTTCATATTAACTATTAACTTTATTTATATAAATCCCACCTTATTCCCAATCCCATATTGTATATAAATACATTAAAAATTCCCCAAATATTAATATTACCCTCCCTGGTCGAATACAACCATAGTTACATTTCAACAGGGATTGATGAATTTATTCGAAGTTCATTAAGAACCCTCCCCCCGCGCATTATGGAATTAATTAACATCTAGTTAATTAATAACCAACAGACCCTGACCAATGAAATTGCCCCTGATACATTTTAAAATGTGGTTTAATATATCGGGCCCGCAGTGTTAACCTCCTGCCATCTCTGAAGCCCATCCTCCATCAGATCGTCACCCATCCATTCGATAGTCGACAATCATTTCGCAACCACCATAACTGCCAAACGCTAACGCGCAGGGAACTGGTGGTTTTGCTGTCGTACCAAGGACACACGACACTCATTTAACCTGCTTGCTTGCCCCCCGTCCGAAACCACCCGACCCCAATAGCGGGGTGGGGAAAACTGCTTACCACCCTCTGCTAGCGACAGGACATCCCATCACTCTCACATCATCCATGCAATAAATGCCAAAAATAAAGCCCCGCCAAACCAAAATTTCGTTAAAACCACGAAAAAATGTCATTTTCGCCATTTGTCCTTGCAAATAGTGTTCCATGCAAAATACATCTGGTTGATTGCATGAGCATTCAGTCTGCCACCTGGCTAGAGAAACCATAGCGACGCGCTCTGCCATCAGCCATTTCAACCTGCATTTGCATAATTTGTCTTCTAAATCCAGGTATCTTTCAAATTGTCTCAACAATTAGGAGTAGGTACATCCTCTACTAGAACTTCTCAGCAGCCTGCACAAAAAACCAACACAACAGTCACAGGGACCTCAAAGGGCAAAGAGGTAGATACCATAGAGCACCCTATAATAACAGACCAGCCAGCAATGTCAAAAGAACAGAGTCAAGGCCAAATTCCTCCAGCCTAAACTGAAGCAGCAAGAGTTCTTGCATTACAGACTCCTCTAAATGAGGAAAGAATCAAGAAGAGAGATAGGGAAGACACCACACCTATCAGTGGACCTGCAGAACAACCGGGTGTAAAGAGGCAAATATTGAATCCTCTATCTAAAGATGAAATTATTGAAGAAACCACTGACAGTCCAAGAGGTGAGAGATTAGTCAGCCAGCAGACTTCCCCGGTGGTAGAAACATCAACTAGCTCACATAGGTAGGAGCTATAAAAGGCAGCATAGTGTGGAAGTTTCATCCACTAGGCCACAAAGTAAACAAGCCTCGAACATCAAAAGGAAAATTACATAGATAAAGGCCAGGAACGATCCACTAAGGCTTCAAATTTACAATCGGTATCTTAAAATGGCCCCCACCGATAAACAAAGATTAATGTCAGCTTATGACATTAAAGAAGGCAAAATGATCGTGAGTTACTTTAAGCCCAAAGTGCAACAACCACAATCAGTAGTTGATTACATCAAGACAAATTTGGAGGTCTTGGCAAGGATATTTATCCTATGGACCAGATTGAGCTGCATAAACAGACTGGAGAGATGGTCTACTCCACACTGACTGAGAAAGCAATGTTGGCCCATAAATTACAAAACTCCTTGGACAATACCTCTGCTCAACTACATTTGGAGAAAGATTCTTCTCTGGCTAAGGGCAACAGGATAAAATCTTTGGAGGAGATTAGCATTGAACTAGGACATGATCCTAAAGATGCTAAAGGCATAAAGACACTAATGAAGAAGAAAGAGGAAGATATCATTGCCCTGAGGAAGCAGATTAAACTGCCTCCTTCCATGCATCCACAGACTACGGAAGTTGCACAATAGAAATCCAAAGAGGAGATGATGCACCTACTCATGAAACTCAACGAAAGATTAACCGATAAAAAGTAGGCACTGGAAAAAGCACTAAAGGAAAAGCAGGGAGAGTCGACCTCCTAGCCTCCTGAGGTCACCCCTACAGTCTCAACTGCAGCCCCCTCCACACCTAGCGCAGCATTGGCTTCCAATGTTCCAGCATCCACAGCAGGGATAATTACAGGTACATCAACAACAGCAACAGCAACAACAACAACACTAGGCAACAATACTAATATGACCACAGAAAAACTGATAAAGGCCATGGAGGAATTAAAGCTACAAGTGTCTGAATTGAAACTGGTAAAAGAGCAATTGGCAAAATTAGAAAAAAGCTATGACAAATCCAAGATGAATGTGGCAGAGAAAAAAAGGGAGGTTAAAAAATTAGAGAACAAGGTGAGAGCATTAGAAAAGGATATTTCTCTGGATAAACCTCTGACAGAAATACATCAATAAATCCCTTAAAAATGTGTGGAGATCTATCCAAGTTATTTATGAGCATATTGACTTGATAAGAGCGGCCCAAGTGGAGATTCAAAAGACAAGAGCTTTATTGGGACAGATGCCTGAACTAGCCAACCGACTAATACATTTTTTAAACACCAATACTAGCAAACAACTGGAAGCACTGGAAATCACAAACAGGACAAGCACCATTCTAGAAATCAAGAGAGTTCTAACCAAGAGAACTCTGATGCAAAATTCGGAAAGGAGATGCCAGGACATGCAGGTGGAGATTAATTCTTTTACAGAAAAGTTCATAGTTTTGTAGGATAAGGGTCTACCCAATCCTTTAACAAGTAATAACCAGCTGATGAAACATGTAGATTATGCACACAAATTGAATAAATATTCTTCTTATCAAATTACTTCATCAACAAGTGCTTCAGGAGTGAAAGCACTTCCATTTGGCCAAGCCCTCTACGACAACTTAGAAAATTTATTCGACATTGAGCATGAGGAGAAACATCTACTCACCATCTCGCCTAATTTCTTGAGCTACATAGAGACTGATGAAACTTTAAGGAAGCTGCAGAAACATAAATTACCAGAACAAAAATGGTGGGAAGATATGTTAACAATTTTATAAACTTATCTTTGGTATCTTTGGTATAATGAAATTTTGGGCCATTTACCATGATACGGTAAACAGAGTTAAAAGAGGGTCATATCAGTCAAAGTGTATCAGATCAGGGTTGAGTAATATCCAAGCAAGCCGGAGCAGCCAGCACAGAGTATCAGTGGAAGGCAGTTGTAAACTGACTCACAAGGCCTACCTCCAGCACATCTGACAAAGAGGGAGCAGCCAGCACAACATTAGTTATCTTTTCCCTGCTCTCGAGATTGTTTGTCTCTATCTTTTGTAAAAATGATGAGTCATCTCTACATATTATTTCCATAAGATATTTTGTATAAATACCTCCCCAATCGAAGTATTTGGGGTTGGTGAATATTTCTAGACTTTGCTGTAACATTAAGTTTTTGGAATAGAAAGTTGTTGGAATCAACTATTGTTGTGCTTACTAGATGAAGAATTGAAGCAAAGGCCTTGCCATAGGATTTTTGAATCAAATGTTGGACCAATAAGTCTCTTATATCTGTGTTTTAAATTTTTCTTGTTCCTTATATCACCCGTGTTTCAGAAACTATCTTGAGAATTTGGTTGAATGCACTCTGTGTTCATCCATTATCACTTTCTGTGTTTTCTTTAGAATTAGAATAAGTAGTGTAACTCTTAATTTCTCCTATTTCCCAATTCTTTCATGTTGATTATTTGTTAAGGAATTCTTAATTTTCTCTTTAGCAGTAATCATCCGCTTTCCCTCTCTAAATAAGTTGAAAGATTCTTAATTGCCTTTCACCTAATTCGAACCCATTCCATCTACATCAAATATGTATTTGTCCCTTTTTGGCTACCTTGTCCTATGGAATCATCCTATGTTAAGCAACCAAATCCAGAAAGCCACCCTCATTGACTCCATTAGCCCAATGGATTGTACTACTCACTCTTACACCTCAGCTCTTTTGAATCTCACCACCCAAAAAACCAAGCAAAACCTATGAACTTCATAACTTGCCTAATACCTTTCAAAACAAAGTTAAATCATAAAGGTAGAGCCCTCTCTGGATACAGATTGGATAGATTCTGTATCTGAAAGGTTGGTTTGTGGTTACCTCGGCATCCTTTCCCTTTCTTACAACTTTGGGGAAAACCTGAGTGATAACATCATTAGCGACTCCACTAGGGACCCCTGAATAATTTGTTTGTTACTACTGTTTACTTTATAATTTACAGACAGATCCTGAAGTTATCCAGGTAGCTTTTCAATGACCTAAGTAAATGAATGCTACTTCAGTCTATCTCTGGTATAGCTTATATATTGGACAGTTGTTTCCGAATACTTGATCAGTTCCTCTTTCATAAATCTCGAAGAAAGTTCACAATTCCCATATCCAAAGCCTATTAAAAAGAAATTGTTAAAGTTTTAGTGTCAAACCTATTTATAGAAAACCAATAATACACCTAGAAGCCTAGCTTCAGAAAGGATTCATTACATCAGATCAAATCCCGATCCAAACCCACCACCTATGTTTGAAAATCCTAATCTGATTCCTAGGATTCTTAGAAGACAAGGGAGCCAAGAAAATTTTGCAATTTCTTGGCCTGTCCTGTCCTGTCCTGTCCTGTGGAGTCAATTCCCCTCGAGGATGAAATTTCTACTCAGTATTTTGAAAGCTCTTCATTTTCCAGCTTTTTCTGAATCTGGGTTAACCCACACAGTTCAAGATCCAATATTCATTGAAAATTTACAGCTTGAAGTTGTTGCTTCACATCTTGACAAACATCTGCAGAAATCCATCCCATCTCAGCTTACCTCTGGAAAAACACCAAATCCTTATGTGATTTCTACTGCTTCTCCAAGTTCACCATCAGCATCTCAGACTTCCCAACCTCAAGCTACCCCTTTCACACTCCCATCTGCTATCCATATTCCCATTATCGTCCCTAGTGCACCAGTTGTCACACATATCCCTGTTATCATGGCGAACAAATATGCTCCTTTGAACTTACCTGCCAAATTAGGGGCTATGCCCCAACACTACCAAAGTAAAATCACTCCTTTTAATGGAACAGGTACATATACAACTCAACAACATACTAAAAAAATGACAGATTACTTTGAAATATATGAGGTTGATGCTGATGATGTTAGAATGAGAGTTTTTGTTCAAAGTTTGACTGGAGATGTTAGAACATGGTTTAGAGCCCTCCCTGCAAATAGTATCAATGACCCAAAAGCTCTTTATCAGACCTTCCTGAACAGATGGGAAAAGAAAAAACATCCTCTCCACATTTTATCAGAATATGAAGGTTTGAAAAGAGGTACCCAAGAAACTGTCCAAGATTACTGTACCAGATTCAACAATGTCTACAATGCTATTCCTCAAAATCTCAGACCTCCTCCAGACTTGGCCTTGATCAAATTCCCTAATGCATTTGATTCTGATATGGCATACAAACTTAGGGAAAGAGCTCCTAGAGACCTAGAAGAAATGCAAAGTATAGCTGTCAGTGTTGAAGCCAACCTGATTTCTAAACGAGCTAGAGCCAAAGCTGAAAGGAGGATATCTTTCAAAGAAGAACCGTCTGCCCTTGAACATAAATTAGATGATATTATTAAAGGAATGGATAGGCTTGGCAATAGAGTAGAAACAATTGAGAGGAAATCCCCTTGGGACAGTCAACCAAGCAATACTGGGAGAAACCCAAATTTCAGAAAAAATCAAAACTCCAATATTGGAAAGGCTGGGCCTGACCAAAACATTAGGCCCCCATTCCAGGAAAATTATGATGAAGCCTCAATTTTTGATGAACCACCAGAAGATACTCAAATTAACCTAATGGGCCTCAACAATGAAAAACAATTTTTCTTGACCCAAGAGGACCAAGAAGCTCACACTCTTGAATAATTCCAGACTCAGACAAGTGAACCATTTGATTTTAGGGAGGGATATGATACAGCCATTCATGAAATCCACAAGCAATACAATCCGAGGAGCATAACAATAGATGTCCTTAGAACCAAAAAATAGAAAGATACCAAGCAACCCAACAAAGCTACGATCAATAACTCTCCTGCACAAGTCCTTGCTAGAAAACGTCCTAACCCAAACAATCCAATAGTTGAAGATGTATCAGATAATCAAAAATCTAATAGACAACCTTCCACTTCCATTCCCCCCAAAGAAAATGTGGAAGAACCTCCAGAAATTGATTTAGAAGCAACTTCAACCCAAAACCCCACCCTTGAAAAAGAAAAAAATGTAGAAAAGACAGCATAAAAAGAGAATCCCATTGTCCAAAACATAAAAACTTAAGCTGAAAAACCTTTCAATCTTGATACTGAAATAGGCAAATTAAAGATAGATATTCCGTTATCAAAATTGGCTAAACATGATGTCTACAGAGGTCAAATCAACAGATCACTCCAAATTTCCGTGAACAAAGATTTGGTAAATGTTTTTTATGACCAGCTTGAATTAATTTTTGGACCCGAGGTAAACGGAAAATTAGTAGATGGAGGTGTTCCTCCTTTCTATGTAAGTCTAAACATACATGATAAAATACTTCATAATGCCATGTTTGATTCTGGTGCTTCTCATAACTTAATGCCTAAACCTGTAATGGAGAAGTTAGACCTGGATATTACTAGGCCATACAAAGACTTATGCTCTTTCGATTCAAGGCAGGTTAGATGTCTAGGATTGATCAAGGATTTATGTGTATCATTAGTCCAATACCCTACCAAAACTGTTTTAATGGACATAGTAGTAGCTGATATTCCACCAAAATTTGGCATGTTGTTGTCTAGGTCTTGGGGTGAAAAGCTTCAAGGATCATTACAGTTGGACATGTCCTATGCTACTATTTTAGTGTTTGGTCAACCAAAGAAATTGTACTGAGAAACTTTAATGAAATATTTGGTAAGTAGCCAGGAGAAACCCTAGAACTTTCCCATCTATTCCATGCACTCTGACATGGACTCCTTCATTCTCTACAATGCTGAAATTGATCCTCCAACTGATGTCAAGGTTTTAGCATTTGAACAAGAAGAAATTATAAACAAAAATTCTAGTGTTCAAGTTCAAGAAATTTCTGAGGGAAATGATATATCAGACACTCAAGAAAAACCAAATCGAACTAAAGAACCATATCTCTCTATCAAGCAAATTATTGAGACTCCTGACACTAACTATGAACATGAGATCCTTTGGTACTTAGAATTTGATGGCTCAATTAACAAATTAGGAGTAGGAGCTGGAATTTAGGTGCATAATCTAGAAAATGATCATGCCGAACGGCATGCTTACAGGTTAAAATTTAGATGCCCCAATAATATGGCTGAATATGAAGCCCTGCTTCTAGGACTTAAATTGATCAAAATTTTTGGGGCAATCAGGGTATCAATTTTGGGAGATTCTAATTTAGTCATTTAACAAATAAAATGGAACTTCCTCACAAATGATCCGAGATTAAGATCTTACAGAGGAACAACAATTGAGATCCTCAATACATTTCTTGAAACACAACTTGCCAAAATTCCATGAAAACATAATTTGCATGCTCATAGCTCAGCAACCTTTGCCATCACTTGTAAATTACCATTTGAACCCAATCATCAGTTCGCAGCTGAGATTAGACACAGGCCAGCCATACCTGAGAATGTAAAGAACTGGCAAGTGTTTGATAATGATATTCAAATCAACAATTTCTTAACCCTGGAAGAAGAGTTTTTAAGCACTAATATAGACACAGACACCCTTAGTGAGTTTGATAAAAGAGATAGAACAGAAATAGGCATTTCAGCAGAAAGTGCCACTCAAATGCTCCACCCAACAAAACTCACCAATAAAGAAATGCAAGATCTCAAAGAAATAGACATCCATGAAATTATTGAAGGAGAATATGAAGTTATTGATTTGAAAGACAATCATTTTCCCCAAGGATTAACTCCTTTGGAAGATTTCTTCGATTTTAATGATGTCCCAAAGAAACCCAAAATGCAACCTCCAAAAGCAGACATTGAAAACTATAACATAGGAACTGATGAGAATCCAAAAATAATAAAATTGTCCAAAACTCTGCCCCCTGAGCAAAAGCTTAAATATGTTGAACTGATCAAAGAATTCTAGGATGTTTTTACCTGGAGCTATGAAGATCTGAAATCTTATGACACCTCTGTAATTCAACATACAATACCCCTCAAGAAAAATCAAAAACCATTCAAACAAAAGCTCGGAAGAATTAAGCCCGTACTACTCCCCTTAATTGAAAAAGAAATCAAACGAATGTATGAAGTAGTGATAATTGCTCCTATCAGATTTTCAGAGTGGGTGTCTAATTTAGTACCTACTAGTAAGAAAATAGGAGAAATCAGATTGTGTGTTGATTTAAGGAATGTAAATAAGGTTTCTTTAAAAGACAATTACCTGTTACCTAAGATAGATAAAATTTTACAAACGGTAGTAGGTGCGTCTAAGATTTCACTTTTGGATGGTTCTCAGGCTTTAACTATATTCTGGTCCATCCTGATGACCAGGAAAAAACTGCTTTTACAACACCATGGGGAATGTTCAAATATGTTAAAACGCCATTCAGACTTAAGAATGCAGGGGCAACTTTTCAACGAGCAATGGACATAACTTTTGCAAAAGAAATTCACGATTTTCTGGCCATATATCTGGATGACCTTACTGTGTTTTCTAAATCAGATCAACAACATCTAGATCATTTGAGACAAGTGTTTTAAAATGTAGAAAGTATGGCATTTCATTAAATCCTAAGAAGTCGTTGTTTTGTCTAGAGGAAAGCAAATTGTTAGGCCATTTCATCTCTGAAGATGGTATCAAAATTGATCCTGCTAGAATAGAAGCCATTCTACAAATACCCCACCCCAGAAATGTCAAAGAACTTCAAGCTTTCCTAGGAAAGATCAACTTTTTAAGAAGATTCATACCTAATTTGGCTAAATTAATTAGATTACTGAACAATATGTTAAAAAAGGATTCCAAGGTTAAATGGACATTGGAAGCCAAACAAGCATTTGAAGAAATTAAAATGGCTTTGACCAAAACACCAGCCCTTACAAGTCCAAAGTTTGATAGAGATTTCATAATATTTTCATTTGCATCAGAACATACCATTGTTGTTGTTTTACTACAAAAAGATGATCAAGGATGTGAAAAACCCATAGCCTTTTTTAGTAAAGCACTCAGAAATGCACTGCTAAAATACCAAATCATGGAGAAACAGGCTTTTGCACTGGTGAAAGCCATTAAAGACTTCAGAGTCTATATATTATACTCCCATGTAATAGCTTATGTACCAAGTGTTGTGGTCAAAGACATCCTGACTCAGGGTGGAATTTAAGGCAAATGAGGTAAATGGATAGCTAATATTTTGGAGTATGATAATGAAATAAAACCTAAAAACTTATAAAAGGACAAAGATTGGCTAAAATGATGACTGAAACCAACTGTCAAGCCCTGGATATCAATGAATTGGATAACGAACAGGAGATGGCGACTCCACAAATAAGCCAGGCCTTCTTAGAATCACCTTGGTATGCTGATATAACTCATGTATTATTAAACCTACAAGCTCCTCCAGTGTTATCCAGAACAAAGAAAAGGTTTTTAAAGATGAAAGGTTCAAAATTTTGTATCTTAGATAATGCTCTTTTTTGGAAAAATCATGAAGGTATTCTATTGAATTGTTTATGTAAAGATGAAGCTAACAAAGTTCTCAAAGAATTTCATGTAGGGGACTGTGGTGGACATCTTTACTAGAAATCAACTGCAGACAAAATTCTAAGGACTGGATTTTATTGTCCCACCTTATTCGTCGATGTAAAGAAATTTGTCACCTCTTGCCATAAATGTCAGTTTGATGGCAAGAGGAAACTTTTACCTCTACCCCTTAGACCAATTTCCACTGAAAGGCCCTTCCAACAATGGGGTTTAGACTTTATTGGGGGAATCCATCCTACCTCTTCTGGCCAACATAAATGGATCCTCACTGCCACATATTATTTCACCAAGTGGATAGAAGCCATCCCTTCTAGACAAGACAATGATACAGTGATTATAGGATTCTTAGAAACTAACATACTCTCTCGGTTTGGCTGTCCTGAAAAGATCATAACTAAAGATACTACTGCTTTCAAATCCAAGAAAATGATAAGTTTCTGTCACAAATATCACATCACATTAGGCCATTCCACAGCCTATTACCCTCAAGGTAATGGCCTAGTTGAGTCTTCCAATAAAATCCTGATCAATATTATTAAGAAATTTTTGGAAGAGAACAAGAAAAATTGGCACAAAAAACTTACAAATGTATTATGGGCAGACAGACTAACTACAAAGAGATCTATTGTGTTGTAGATCTAAACCAGAAATATTATAGATCTGATAAGAAAGTATGAGACAATGCAAATAAACCCAGAAATAATATTAAATGATTCTTTATTGATCAAACCCTTAAGGTAGGGCAACACCATACATTCACTCCTTAAGGAAGGAGAATACTCCACAAGCCATATGCTTGTTCATACAAGAATACTTCTCTTTGTATCTCTCCATGTGGAGTCTCTAGCCTCTATATAGGCCTCATACATACAATACCATGCATCATTACCATGGTTTCCTCATACCATCAACTAATACCATGGCCCCCTTACATTATTATTAACTACTTGTGG
>APFE030689677.1:72087-112985 GCA_000404065.3 Pinus taeda | reverse complement strand
CAGTTAATCATTTTACATCTCAGATCGAGAATTTTTCACAAACAGATAAGTCTAGGTGTTTCAATGATGATGAGAAAACTGTAAATATGATTGTTAATACTCCTTTATTTTGGTCTTTGTATTTTGATGGCTCCAAGTCTAGTGAAGGCTTAGGAGCAGGATGCATCTTGGTTAGTCCTCATGGAGAAAAGACAATGCTATCTTGCAGATTAGAATTTGAGTGCACTAACAACATAGCCGAATATGAAGCTTTAGTTCAGGGATTATATAAAGCAATCGGCCTTAAAGTGCAATATCTAAAAGTATTCGGCGATTCTGAAATTATTGTTAAATAGGTTAGGAATGCAATTCATTGCCTTTCCAATCACCTCAAGAATTATCAATCGCTAGTGCAAGACCTTACCTCACATTTTTTGGCATTTAACATTTCCTCCATTCCCCGGTCCCAGAATTCGGCAGCCGACCTACTAGCCAATGTAGCCTCCAGGCTTCTACCTTCTGAAGACTACAGCCCTGATAGATTTTCCGTAGAGTTGATTTTTAGGCCTTCAATTCCTGATAATGTCACTAATTGGAGAGTATTTAACCATGAAGATGATATTTTACAATTCTTAACTTCTGAGAAGTCTTATGACAATCAAATCATTGAAGAAGATGAGCATGACTCCCAAATAAAGGAAACACCTTAGGAAAATGCAATTCCTAAGCCTGTGGTAAAGCTAGAAGATATTTATGATATAAAAGACAGATTTAAACCTGTAACTAATACAAAGATCCAAAGCTCTACCCTAAGGTTTGAATTGATAAATTTGGGTACTGAGCAAGCTCCTCAAAATGTGAATTTAGGATTAGGACTTTCTATAGAAGAGAAAGAAGCATTCATTAAATTGTTAAGAAAAAATAAACAAGTTTTTGCTTGGAAATATGATGACTTAAAGACTTATGAAACATCTATTATCCAACATACCATTCTGATGCTTCCCGGTCAAAAACCGATTCAGCAGAAGTTAAGAAAAATGCACCCAAATTTAGAAAGCCAGATAAAGTCGGAACTTAACAAACTCCTGAAAGCCAAAATTATCTTTCCAGTCCGACATTCCAATTGGGTTTCTAATATGGTGCCAGTCAGGAAGAAAAATGGCGACATTTGAATTTGTATTGATTTCAGAAATTTGAACAGAGCAAGCTTGAAAGACAATTTCCCATTGCCTACTATGGAGCAAATACTTCAATCAGTGGTAGGTTCTGAATTGATGTCCTTTCTAGATGGTTTTTCAAGATACAACCAAGTCTTGGTTCATCCTGATGACCAGCTTAAGACTACATTTAGAACAAAATGGGGAACCTATGCATATCAAAAAATGCCTTTTGGACTTATAAATGCAGGAGCGACTTTCCAAAGAGCTATGGATACATCTTTTAGGGGATTGATTAATCGAATAGTGGTCGTCTACTTAGACGATATAACTGTATTTTCTAAAGAGAGGTCTAATCATTTACATGACTTAAACCAAATCTTTCAACGATGTAAAAGGTATGGTATTTCTCTTAACCCCAAAAAGTCATTCTTTGCTCTTGATCAAGGTAAACTCTTGGGTTTTATTGTGTCTCGAGATGGCATTTATATCGATCCTGATCGGATCAAAGAAATTTCTGAGATCCCATTCCCTCACAATAAGAAATCGATGCAGTCATTTCTAGGCCAGATTAATTTTGTTAAAAGATTTGTACCAGATTTCTCTCACATTATTTTGCCACTCCAAAAAATGATTAAGAAAAATTCTGTCTTTAAGTGGGGATCGCTAGAAAAAGAAGCTTTTGATTTGATCAAGGAATCCATAATCAACGCCCCCTCCTTACATACTCCAAATTTCTCTAATCATTTCACATTGTATACTATCGCATCCGACTCTTCATATGCTGCAGTACTCACACAACTAAATGATCACAATTTGGAGGCACCCATTTCATTTTTTAGCTCAAATCTTCAGGGTGCCGAATTGAATTACTCCAATGTGGAAAAACAAGCCTTTGTTGTGTTTAAAGAAGTCAAACATTATAGACCCTTCCTTCTGAAAACCCATACAAAAATTATAGTTCCTTTCCCAGCTGTTAGGCAACTATTAATACAAAAAGCACTGGGTGAAAAAAGGGCAAATTGGGTCATAGCGCTTCAAGAGTATGACTTAGAAATTAGGCCAGCAAAGATTGTTAGAGGCCAAGGTTTTTGCAAGATATTGGCAGGAGCTTCCAACATTCCCGAATCAAGCGATACATATCTAACTGAAGAAATCAATCAGATAAGTGTCACTGATTCCGAATCTCAATATGCAGATTTAATATTTTATTTAAAAAATGGTTATGCTCCTCCAAATTTATCTTACAAAAGCAAAAGGGCCATCAGGTTAAAATCAAAGAGTTTTACAATTATTGATGATGTGCTTTTTAAGAAGAATTATGATTCTATTTTACTAAGATGCCTTGAGAAACCTGAAGCCCAAAAGGTTTTGCAGGAGTTACATGATGGACCAGCAGGAGGACACTTTGGAGCTGACACAACATCTCACAAGATTATTCATGCTGGATATTATTGGCCAACTCTATTTAGAGATGCCCACGAGTATGTAAGGAAATGCCTCAATTGCCAAACTTCTAGTGGAAGACAATGAAAACCGGCTTTCCCTTTGCAACCAGTCAACATTGAACAACCATTTGAGCAATGGGGATTGGATATCATTGGGGAAATTAATCCACCTTCTTCTAAGCAGCATAAGTATATTCTTACTACTACCGACTATTTCACTAAATGGGTTGATGCAATCCCTTTGAAGACAACAAATTCTGAAGCAATCATTGAATTCATAGATCAATTCATCATTACCAGGTTTGGTGTCCCAACTACTTTTGTTTTTGATAATGCTTCTTATTTCTCAGGCAATGCTATGTTTGATTTTGCTATCAAGAGAGGATTTAAGTTAAATTATTCTACTAATTACTATCCCCAGGGTAATGGTTTAGCAGAGTCCACTAATAAGAATCTAATCAAAATCATCAAACGAACAATCGAACAAAATCATAGAAATTGGCACTAATCCTTAGTGTTTGCATTATGGGCTGATAGGATAACACAGAAAGCTTCTATAGGAACCTCTCCGTTCAATCTTGTGTATGGAAAAGAAGCAATATTGCCCACAAACCTTGTTCTTCCTTCTTTAGCCCTAGTGCAGTTCATTGAAGAAGCTCCTTCCTCTTCTATTCAGCTTAGATATGATCATATCTTAAAGCTAGAAGAAGAAAGAGAAAAGGCCAAGGATACCCATGCCAAACATCAGCAAATCATCAAAGCATCTTTTGATTCAGTCTCATCAGGTTCAAAACAATTCCAAGTCGGTGATTTAGTTCTGAAATGGGACAAAGCCCATGAGGACAAAGGCAAACACACCAAGTTCCAGAAGTTGTGGCTTGGACCATTTCAGATTTGTGAGAAAGTAGGCCATTCAACCTTTATATTGCAAGATTTAGCAGGTTTGAGGGATTCTCTCCCTGTTAATGGCCTCGTCCTAAAAAAATTGTTCAATTGAGAAGGTAACCCCTTCTCCTTTCATTTCTGTAGGATTTTATAGTTTGTAGGATTTTTAGGAAATAAAGTTTAAAGGCATCTTCCATTGACCTTTTGCTATGTTTGAAAAGTTGTCTCACAGAAGTATCATGAATATTTGCTTTCAAACAATAGAACTTTTAACCGAAAGGGATAATTTCTGGGAAATTAGGTATCATTGTATTCTGAATTCACAATTTAAATTTGGTGAACTCCTCCCAAAGCATAGAAGTAATGTAAGTCATTTTCTGTTTTCAAATTGGTATCAAAAGGTTATCAATATCAAAGATAGAAGTAAATTCAATTTCAGCATCTTCAACTCTTAACCTGTCATCCATTGACTCTTAAGGAAAAAAATGTTCACCCCATTCATTAAAGTTTATGATTGTTCAGAGTGTAATTCTAAAATATAAGATAATAAAGATAAGAGGTCTTATTACAAGCCTTCTTACCATGTTCATAGGGAAATAGCTTAACTGACATTACCAATACTGCATACCAAAACATGGTAATGGCTTGAAATTTCAAGACAAGGAGTCTCATCACGAGCTAGCTTGTTCAATTAGACTACTACCAGTGAGTGGCATTGTCAACGGCTGGCCACCAAACTAGGGCAATGGCTTTTTTATCCTGTCAATGACAGAAAAAAGAAAGATGAACAAAATATGAAAACATGTTTTGAATTCATTCTAATAATCACACTCTTAATTGGATGGGAAAATGGACAATTACATGGTTAAAAGGTATCCATGTCGAAACTATAAACGTTTGCTGGCAGCATAGGCTCTACCTATGACAGACGAGTTTACTATAAAGGCTGATTTGGAAATATTTTCCATTTTTATCATTATAAACCAATAAAGGCCCATTTGAGACTTAAAATGTACTTATTTCAAGTTAGCAAGGGGAGGAAGTTAGCAAAATTAGTTTCATGATATTTAGAATGCATAAATGTCTAGTTATATCAGAATTTTCCCTTGTAGTTGAAGCTCTATTTCAAAAAAGATTAAGTATTTTTTATTTTTCCAAAGATAACTGGTTCTTCCAGCGAATCGCCAATTGTTGTGCTCTACAAACAACCCCCCATTTCCATATCATTTTTATTCATAAAACAATAACATATGAAATGGGTCCCTTTAAAGTAAAATTGATATCAATACTTTTATTTTTCAAAAAGTCCGATAATCAAATGAATGCGTTTATAAAACCCTTTTTGAACAATACCCTTTTAAAGAAATAAAATGAATCTTGTTCATTGCAATAAAGCGATTGCAAGATCTCATATCGCAATGACATAAGAATTATACATAAGCAGCACAAAGCTTTCCGCCGATGTGATATCGCAATCGGCGATCGGCAATATTCAATGCACACCTCAAAGCACCCTATTTCATTTGCCCCGATGCGATGCGCATTCGGCGTTCGGTGTTCAGCGTTCAGCGATCGGCAGTTTATTTTCACTCAAGTTTCATGTGCTCAGAGCTTTTCGCCGATGCGATATCGCATTCAGCGATCGGCGATATCCAATACTCATCGTTAAGGCGCGCTCGTCATATACTCGATGCGATGCGATAAAGCGCGGTTTTCGATAACAAGCCGTTAAGTGATGGGATAGCTCAATTCATTCATATTTAAGGCTTAATCACTTACACTCAGCCGCCAAAACGTCCATTGCATGCTTAAGGGGATTATTCACCCGAATAACGATTTAATGGGCATTTAAAGGATGACAAGTTTTATACGGCCAATTAATGGGATCATGTCTTAAAATCTTTCTATGGATTGTCTCCGTGCCCATTTTGAAAAGCTGAATATCTTATTGCGCACCTATTCATATGTTATTGTCGCTTGCAAGCTTTCATTGTTATCTCTCTGTATTACGCTCAATTGCCTCTTTGTGCAGAATTCATTCATAGACAGGAGTTTGAGCATGATGGGAAAGAAATCAAAGAAGACTGCGGGTGCTTCCGCTCCACCAGTTGCAGGAAAAGCTGCTGTAAACAAGAAGAAGGGCCTAATATCTGATACCACATCCACGGGTCTCACCAAAGTTACTTGGCAAGGCACTTACGACTTAATTGAAGCCAAGAAACCACAGAAGACGGTAACAGAAGCTAGCGCGGATTCACTACGGAAGTCTGATTGTACTCTTAAAGATTTAGCCGACTCTTTCCTTCACAGAATAGCAGCCAGGGAGCAAATTCTCCCATACACAGATGTTGTGCGATGGGCGATTGAAGAAATCCCAATCATGGACAGAACTTTTAGCACCAGAGATGGGAGGATTTTCAGATCATTCAAGGCAGATGACTTAAGGCAAATGTATCATTTGCCCGAGCCAGAGAAAATATATAACAGCGCCTTCCTAGAGAAGTTTGCAAGCGAAAATGAAATTGAAACCGAACCCATCAAGGATTGGAGACAAAATCCAAACAAGCACAAACACGAATCTTCCGGTAAGTATTCGGTTGATTCTTTGGCTTCTCCTTATTTTTATGCGGGTATAATGATGTGTAGTCTATGGGGATTGCACAACTCTGCTAGTTTTACCATAGAAATGGTTCCTCTTATGGAGGCAGCAGTAAACAGTATAATCATGGATTGGGCTACTATTCTCTCGGATAAACTAGCAGTAGCTGTTCGTGATTTTAGAAATAAGACTGTGGTCACTGAAAGGAAAATCCCCCCATTTTACTATAGTGCATATATCTTAGACACATTATGTTTCAATTCCGAATTTCCTGTTCTCGGTTGGAGGTGCACTACATAAGACCCCTCGCCCATTCATATATTGCACCAAAAATTGTGGAAGTCTTCTTACAAAAACCACCTGTATCAAATCTGTAATGGCTTTATGGTGCCCATTTACTATTCCATTTTTGATAAACCCATTCCGAAGATTTCCTATCAATCTTCCTTTGATTTACCAGTAGTGGCAAGTTAGTTTGGAGAAGAGAAATTTACCTATATCAAAGTTTACGGTAGCCAAGCCAACCCACATGTTCTCCTTTTATATGTTCCAAATAAGCTACTAGCAAGAGAAATCGCATATCAAATTATGGCTGAGAGTACTACACAGACTCTCAAAAGAGAAAAGAAAAGAGGCTGGCCCTCTTTTCCCTTGAGGTGTGGTGTCTTTATGTTGCATGATCTCAAACATGCAGAAAAGGAAGCCACAAAGATTCAATCTTTAGTTCTGGCCACAATCCCAAACAGGGCATTTGATCCAAAGCTAGTTGCCTATGCCGCATTAGAACAAGCCAAATTGACAAAGTTTGAGCATTAGGAAGATATGTTTGATGACCTATTCACTTCAGTTGAAACTATAGGTCAGGCTAAAGAACTCACTAGGATGAAATATAATTATGAAGGGTTGGCTGAGTTCAATAAACTTAGAGAACAGAGGTTGCAAACTCTGCCTCTAGATTTATTAGCAACAACCCCAGCAATATCGTCAAGCGAGTCTGGTCAGAAACAGTTAAAGGAACCTCCTGCTATAATAAAAAATCATAATAAGGAGCAGGAGAAAAAGCAAAGGAAAGAACAAGAGGGAAAGCAGAGGAAGGAGCAGGAAGAACAACTGAAGAAAGAGCATGAGGATAAGCAACAGAGGAAACAAGAGGAGCATAAGAAGAAAGAGCAGGAACAAGTACAGAAGGAGTCTCAAACTAATAAAACGCAATAGACCACCACTGATGCCAATGTAGACACTACCATAGACCCTAAATTGCTCCAGGAATGGCAGCAGTTTGATTCTATCATCAGTGGAGTAAAAGGCTCAAAAGATACAGACACTTCTAAGACCAGCGACATGTAAGACGATACTTCATCTCAGGTTCTAAGTGGAACCAGCGGCCCACCTAAGTCTAAGGATGTTGAGATAATTCCAAAAGATCCCACCAATCAAATCATTTTGCAGATAGAATATATTCCTCCATTGGATGTTTTCTACAGCCCGAGGCATAGAGCAGTTGTAAAGAGATCAAGGAAAAGACGAAGGATTGATCAACCTTCTATCTTTCCAGAGCAAACAGTCACGGTAAATGTAGTATGGAAGGAGAAATTGGACCCCTCCAATGATCTAACAAAGTTGTCACAATATGCTGGAGCCTATTCGGCAGCAACAATCGACAAAGCATTGGAGGTGAGCCTTCTATTGAAGAATAAGGACCAAGAAATCTCTACATTACAGACAAAATTGGCCGAGACAAAGCAGAAGGTAGCGCAAGCAGAGGAGTAGTTGTTGGCACAACAGCAAATGAATAATCAATTAACCCAGCAATTGCAAGCGGAAAAGCAAAGGATCGACCAAAATGCGATCCAGAAACAAAAAGAATTGACCGAGGCATTGGCACAGTTGAAAGCGGCGAATGAACAAATGGTGAAAACCAAAGATGAGCAAATCGCTCAAATGTCATCACAGCTAGAAAAGATAAAAGGGGCTTCGCAAGTGGCAGAGTTCAGAAAAGAAGCATCATTAATAAACAATGCACTAGTATCTTAGGTTAAACTCTTGTGTCAACAGATCGCTCAAGCTGAGCCACTGTGCGAATTAACTATGTCTATAAATGAGTAGGTAGAGAAAGCCAGGGATGAATTAAATCAAGCCGATGAGGCCATTATTGCACACCTTGAATGGCAAGATTCTGATCAGGGAAAAGTAGCAAATTTGCCCAGAATACTTGAAACATATAAGGATATACTTTTCACAGAATGGCACACTCAGGTGATGAAAGCAGAGAGAGCGGCTTCAAGATGTAGATCAACTTCTAGAAATCTAGTTGATTTAGTCAACAACACTCTCTACTTGGCAAATATGATTTCCCAATGTACACCAGGAAAGATGACAACAACAAATACATTAGAGAAATCATGTTATCCTGAGTTAGAAGAAAAGGGAAGATTAATCGTCGGGGTTAATAGTTTAAACTTGGAAGCATATTGACTCTTCCTAATTAAGCCACATACACAAAGAGCCGCCCTGAGGTGTTTAACAGATGCAATCGGGTGTATGATCCCAGATATTCAAGATGCCACCTATGCTGCCCAGCTCAGTTCGCGCCTCAACAAACCTCCGGAAGTTGAGCCAATGCTTGCAATAAATCAGCTCAGATTCAAAGGAAAGTAGCCGACTTGATGAATCATCTTCCATCTTGCCAGATCACTAGCCAAAATAGGATCAAAAGTTATTGATATCAATTTAGTAGCATTTCTGTTTAGTAGATATTTAAATTAGTATTGTATTTATAGACCCTTTCATGTTTTTAGAAAGGATCGTAAAATTTTGTAAGAGACTTAACAGGCTAAATTTTGCACTACTGTGCTTCAGCCAATATTCTTTTATGAAACTCGACTAGTTGTTCTTACTTTAATGAGGAAGTTTCTTTATGCAATTGTGCACTATTGTCATTGATTGAAGAATGTTTTTGCGTTAAAGGAAGAACTGCACATAGCGATTGATATCTGGGAGTGTCACGCAGCTCATATGGTATTTCTATCTATGTCTGAATTCATTCCATTTATATGAATTGTTATGTAATTATTCTTCCTATCGTTGATTATATGCATGCGCTATAACAGCAGATCTTATTCATTCCACTATTGGATGTTTAGTGATGTGCCTTTGCTTTTAATCATGTGTATGATAATGATATAGATGTTTAAAGTGTGGTAATTTCGCTTCAATCGCTCTGCTTAACTATTTAAGTGCAGCAATCTCAAATGAATTAATATCTATGTTGTAAAGATACAGTCATCTATATGCTTGTCTTTTAGACATAGAACATCAAATGCTACGCTTTAGAGCTCAATAGATTCCCGGGATAGTTTCATTTATTTATATTTCTGTAAATAGTTTTAGCCTTTCGCTCACCGCTAGTGTTATCTATAAATCATTCACCCATCCCATTTATCTATTTCTGGGAAACTGGTCCCGTTATCCCCAGTCAGAGCCACTACCCCAAACGGAAAAGGAGCTGTACTAAGGTCCGGACCGGGTGGTTTCCCCAATGTTGTTGCAGCGATTTTCAAGGCATCAATAGGTATGCCCTAAAAGAAAAATCAAAAGGAAAAAAGAATGAAATGGTCAAAAAAAAAGTGAAAGAAATGAACCCCAAACAAAATGACCAAGAAAGTGTGCAAGTCCAAAATGCCACTACTATTTTATTTTTTACAAAAATCTGACTGTGTGTAGCTTGTTGATTTATGCCACCATTGATGAGTGACCAAACAGCTTAATCTTGGCTAGTTCATGTTTCAATTTCCTGTTTTAGAGATAGAGAATAAAATCTGACTAAATTGTTCAATCTTGGCAGATAAGTAGATAGGTAGAGAAGCAAAGGAGCTCAAAAGTTAAATCTGAGCCCTTGGAGGTTATAAGTGCAGACTTAGGTAGGCTTACCATGAAAGGAAAAAGAAGGTGATGAGCGTTTGCCAGTCTAAGTGCACCCAACGAAAGAAGAAAAAATGCTAAGCCAAGTAGGCACAGTAGGTACAATGGTGTTACAAAATGAATACTTGTGATAGATTTTGTCTCCACATATGTTAACTTTTACTTTAATCACAAGTGCCATGGCGGATGCAACTCAAGTGAGACAAGGATTCATGACTAACTCCTCTTCATACTTTTTCCCTGAAAATCATTCACTCATTTCCCTAAGGATATTAAGATCTGCTTAATATCACTCATAAACCACTCATTCCATTTTGTAATGACTTCCTAAGTAAAACCCTGTTTTACTTAGGAGATTGCACAAACATCATATAACCCCTTTTCTACTTCAAATCCTAAGTTGACACGAAAAGACAACACTTAGCGCTGGTTCATTACATTTTTCATATTAACTATTAACTTTATTTATATAAATCCCACCTTATTCCCAATCCCGTATTGTATATAAATACATTAAAAATTCCCCAAATATTAATATTACCAGCCCCAGTCGAATACGACCATAGTTACATTTCGACAGGGGTTGATGAATTTATTCGAAGTTCATTAAGAACCCTCCCCCCGCACATTATGGAATTAATTAATATTTGGTTAATTAATAACCAACTGACCCTGACAAATGAAATTTCCCCCGATACATTTTAAAATATGGTTTAATATATCGGGCCTGCAGTGTTAACCTCCCGCCATCTCTTAAGCTCGTCCTCCGTCAGATCGTCGCCCATCCATACGACGGTTAACGATCATTTCGCAACCACCATAACCACCAAACGTTAACGCGCGGGGAACTGGTGGTTTTGCCGCCATACCAAGGACATGCAACAGTGATTTAACCTGCGTGCTTGGCCCCCATTCGAAACCACCCGACCCCAAAAGCGGGGTAGGGGAAACTACTTACCACCCTTCACTAGTGACAGGACGTCCCATCACTCTCACATCATCCATGCAATAAATGCCAAAAATAAAGCCTTGCCAAACCAAAATTTCATTAAAACCATGAAAAATGTCATTTTTGCCATTTTTCCTTGCAAATAGTGTTCCATGCAAAATACGTCCGGTTGATTGCACGAGCATTCAATCTGCAACTCGGCCAGAGAAACCATAGGAACGCGCTCTGTTGTCAGCCATTTCAACATGCGTTTGCATAATTTGTCTTCTTAAGCCAGGTATCTTTCAAATTGCCTCAACAATGAGGAGTAGGTACATCCTCTGCTGGAACTTCTCAGTAGCCTGCACAAAAAACCAGCACAACAGTCACAGGGACTTCAAAGGGAAAAGAGGTAGATACCACAGAGCACCCTATAATAACAGACCAGCCAAAAATGTCAAAAGAACAGAGTCAAGTCCAAACTCCTCCAGCCCAAACTGAAGCAACAAGAGTTCCTGCATTACAGACTCCTCTAAATGAGGAAAGAAGAAAGAAGAGAGATAGGGAAGAAACCACACCTATCAGTGGACCTGCAAAACAACCGGGTGTAAAGAGGCAAATATTGAATCCTATATCTGAAGATGAAATTATTGAAGAAACCACTGACAGTCCAAGAGGTGAGAGATTAGTCAGCCAGCAGACTTCCCCGGTGGTAGAAACATCAATTAGCTCACATAGGCAGGAGCTAGAAAGGCACCATAGTGTGGAAGTTTCATCCACTAGGCCACAAAGTAAATAGGCCTCGGACATCAAAAGGACAATTATAGAGATAAAGGTGAGGAAAGACCCACTAAGGCTTCAATTTACAATCAGTATCTTAAAATGGCCCCCACCAATCAACAGAGATTAATGTCAGCTTATGACATTAAAGAAGGCAAAATGATCATGAGTGACTTTAAGCCCAAAGTGCAACAACCACAATCAGTAGCTAATTACATCAGGACAAATTTGGAGGTCTTGGCCAAGGATATTCATCCTATGGACCAGATTGAGCTGCATAAACAGACTAGAGAGATGGCCTACTCCACACTGGCTGAAAAAGCAATGTTGGCACATAAATTACAAAACTCCTTGGATAATACCTCTGCTCAACTACATTTGGAGAAAGCTTCTTCTCTGGCTAAGGATAACAGGATAAAATCTTTGGAGGAGATTATCATTGAACTGGGAAATGATCCCAAAGATGCTAAAGGCATAAAGGCAGTGATGAAGAAGAAAGAGGAAGATATTGCTGCCCTGAGGAAGCAGCTTAAACTGCCTCCTTCCATGCATCCACAGACTGTGGAAGTTGCACAATAGAAATTTGAAGAGGAGATGATACACCCACTGATGAAACTCAACGAAAGATTAACCGATACAGAGCAGGCACTGGAAAAGGCACTAAAGGAAAAGCAGGGAGATTCAACCTCCCAGCCTTCTAAGGTCACCCCTATAGTCTCAACTGCAGCCCCCTCCACACCTGGAGCAGCATTGGCTCCCAATGTTCTAGCATCCACAACAGGGATAATTACAGCGACATCAACAATAGCAACAACAACAACACTAGGTAGTAGTACTAATATGGCCACATAACAACTGATAAAGGCCATGGAAGAATTAAAGCTACAAGTGTCTGAATTGAAACTGGTAAAAGAGCAATTGGCAAAATTCGAAAAAAGCTATGACAAATCCAAGATGAACGTGGAAGAGAAAACAAGGGAGGTTAAAACATTAGAGAACAAGGTGAGAGCATTAGAAAAGGATCTTTCTCTAGACAAACCTCTGGCAGAAATCAAAGGAATTTTATGGGCCAACATCAATCAATCCCTTAACAATGTATGGAGATCTATCCAAGTTATTTATGAGTAGATTGACTTGATAAGAGAGGCCCAAGTAGAGATTCAAAAGAAAAGATCTTTATTGGGACAGATGCCTGAACTAGCTAACCGGCTAATACATTTTTTGAACACCAATACCAGTGAAGAACTGGAAGAACTGGAAATCACAGACAGGACAAGAACCATTTTGAAAATCAAGAGAGTTCTAACTAAGATAACTCTGATGCAAAATTCGGAAAGGAGATGCCAGGATATGCAGGTGGAGATTAATTCTTTCACAGAAAAGTTCACAGTTTTGTAGGATAAGGGTCTACCCAGTCCTTTAACAAGTAATAACTAGCCAATGAAACATGTAGATTATGCACACAAATTGAATAAATATGCTACTGGTCAAATTACTTCATCAACAAGTGCTTAAGGAGTGAAGGCACTTCCATCTGGCCAAGCCCTCTACGACAACTTAGAAAATTTATTCTACATTGAGCATGAGGTGAAACATCTATTCACCATCCCGCCTAATTTCTTCAAGTACATAGAGACTGATGAAACTTTAAGGAAGCTGCAGAGACATAAATTACCAGAACAAAAATGGTGGGAATATATGTTAACAATTTTATAAACTTATCTTTGGTATCTTTGTTATAATGAAATTTTGGGCCATTTACCATGATGCGATAAACAGAGTTAAAAGAGGGTCGTATTAGTCAAAGTGTATCAGATCAGGGTTGAGTAATATCCGAGCAAGCCGGAGCAGCCAGCAAAGCATCAGTTATCTTTTCCCCGTTATCGAGATTGTTTGTCTCTATCTTTTGTAAAAATGATGAGTCATCTCTACATATTATTTCCGCGAGATATTTTGTAAGATATTTTGTATAAATACCTCCCCAATCGAAGTATTTGGGTTTGGTGAATATTTCTAGACTTTGTTGTAACATTGAGTTTTTGGAATAAAAAGCTGTTGGAATCAACTATTGTTGTGCTTACTAGATGAAGAATTGAAGCAGAGGACTTGCCATAGGATTCTTGAATCAAACGTCGAACCAATAAGTCTCTTATATCTGTGTTTTAAAGTTTTCTTGTTCCTTATATCACCCGTGTTTCATAAACTAAATGATAAAGATAAATATTAATTCATAATTTGCTTGAATGCACTCTGTGTTCATCCATTATCATTTTCTTTGTTTTCTTCAGAATTAGAATAAGCAGTGTAACTCTTAATTGCTCATGTTTCCTAACTCTTTCATGTTGATTATTTGTTAAGGAATTCTTAATTTTCCCTTTAGCAGTAATCATCCATTTCCCTCTCTAAATAGGTTGAAAGATTCTTAATTTCCTTTCACCTAATTCGAACCCATTCCATCTACATCAAATCTTTATTTGTGCCTGTTTGGCTACCTTTCCCTGTGGAATCATCCTCTGTTAAGCAACCAAATCTAGAAAGCCACCACCGTTGACTCCATTAGCCCAATGGACTGTACTACTCACTCTTACACCTCAGCTCTTTTGAATCTCACCACCCAAAAAACCAAGCAAAACCTCTAAACTTCATAACTAGCCTAATACCTTTCAAAACAAAGTTAAATCATAAAGAGAGAGCCCTCTCTGGATACAGATTGGCTATATTCTATATCTAAAAGGTTGGTTTGTGGTTACCTCAACCTCCTTTCCCTTTCTTACAACTTTGGGGAAAACCTGAGTGATAACATGATTGGCGACTCCACTAGGGAACTATGAATAATTTGTTTGTTACTACTGTTTACTTTATAATTGACAAACAGATCTTGAAGTTAGCCAGATAGCTTTTCTATAATAGAAGTAAATGAATGCTACTTCAGTCTATCTCTGGTCTAGCTTATAGATTGGACAGTTGTTTTTGAATACTTGATCAATTCCTCTTTCATATATCTTTAAGAAAGTTCACAATTCCCATATCCAAAGCCTCATAAAAAGAAATTGTTAAAGTTATAGTGTCAAACCTATTTATAGAAAACCAATAATACACCGAGAAGCCTGGCTTCAAAAAAGATTCGTTATACCAGATCAAATCCTGATCCAAACCCACCACCTGTGTTTGAAAATCCTAATCTGATTCCTATGATTCTTAGAAGACAAGAGAGCCAAGAAAATTCTGCTATTTCTCAGCCTCTATTCATATCAAAATCCTATCATGTGGGGTCATTTCCCCTCGAGGATGAACCTTCTACTCAGTATTTTGAAAGCTCTTCATTTGCCACCTTTTCCAAATCTGGGTTAACCCACACAGTTCAAGATCCAATATTCATTGAAAATTTACAACTTGAAGTTGTTGCTTCACATCTTCAGAAACATCTGCAGAAATCCATCCCATCTGAGCTTACCTCTCGAAAAACACCAAATCCTTGTGTGATTTCTACTACTTCTCCAAGTTCACCATCAGCACCTCAGACTTCACAACCTCAAGCTATCCCTTCCACACTCCCATCTGCTATCCATATTCCCATCGTCGTCCCTACTGCACCAGTTGTCACACATATCCTTGCTATCGTGGCGAACATATATGATCCTTTGAACTTACTTGCCAACTTAGGGGCTATGCCCCAAGACTACCAAAGTAAAATCACTCCTTTTGATGGCACAGGTACATATACATCTCAACAGGATATTAAAAAATGACAGATTACTTTGAAATATATGAGGTTGATGCTAATGATGTTAGAATGAGATTTTTTGTTCAAAGTTTGACTGGAGATATTAGAACATGGTTTAGAGCCCCCCATGCAAAAAATGTCAATGAACCACAAGCTCTTTATTAGACCTTCTTGAACAGATGGGAAAAGAAAAAAGATCCTCTCCACATTTTATCTGAATATGAAGGTTTGAAAAGAGGTACCCAAGAAACTGTCCAAGATTACTGTACCAAATTCCACAATGTCTACAATGCTATTCCTCAAAATCTCAGACCTCCTCCAGACTTGGCCTTGATCAAATTCCCTGATGCATTTGATTCTGATATGGCATACCAACTTAGGGAAAGAGCTCCTAGAAACCTAGAAGAAATACAGAGTATAGATGTCAGTGTTGAAGCCAACCTAATTTCTAAACGAGCTAGAGCCAAAGCTGAAAGGAGGATACCTTTCAAAGAAGAACCTTCTTCCCTTGAACATAAATTAGATGCTATTATTAAAGGAATGGATAGGCTTGGCAATAGAGTAGAAACAATTGAGAGGAAATCCCCTTGGGACGATCAACCAAGCAATACTGGGAGAAACCCAAATTTCAGAAAAAATCAAAACCCCAATACTGGAAAGGTTGGGCCTAACCAAAACATTAGGCCCCCATTCCAAGAAAATTATGCTGAAGCGTCAATTTCTGATGAACCACCAAAATATACTCAAATTAACTTAATGGGCCTCAACAATGAAAAACAAGTTTTCTTGACCGAGGAGGACCAAGAAGCTCACACTATTGAACAATTCCAGACTCATACAGGTGAATCATTAAATTTTAGGGAGGGATATGATACAACCATTTATGAAGTCCACAAGAAATACAATCTCAGGAGCAGAACAATAGATGTCCCTGTAACCAAAAAACAAAAAGATATCAAGCAACCCAACAAAGCTAAGATCAATAACCCTCCTGCACAAGTCGTTCCTAGAACAAGTCCTAACCTAAACAATCCAATAGTTGAAGATGTATCAGATAATCAACAACCTAATAGACAAACTTCCACTTCCATTCACCCCAAAGGAAATGTGGAAGAACCTCCAAAAATTGATTTGGAAGCAACATCAGCCCAAAACCCCACTCCTAAAAAAGAAAAAAACGCAGAAAATACAAAAGAAAAAGAGAATCCCACTGTCCAAAATATAAAAACTTAAACTGGAAAACCTTTCAATCTTGAGATTGAAATAGTCAAATTAAAGATAGCTATTCCATTATCAGAATTGGCTACATAATGTCTATAGAGGTCAAATCAGCAGATCACTCCAAATTTCTGTGAACAAAGATTTGGTAAATGTTTTTCATGACTAGCCTGAATTAATTTTTGGACCTGAGGTAAATGGAAAATCAGTAGATGTAGGTGTTCCTCCTTTCTATGTAAGTTTGAACATACATGATAAAATACTTCATAATGCCATGTTTGATTCTGGTGCTTCTCATAACTTAATGCCTAAATCTATAATGGAGAAGTTGGACCTAGATATTTCCAGGCCATACAAACACTTATTCTCTTTTGATTCAAGGCAGGTCAGATGTCTAGGATTGATCAAGGATTTATGTGTATCACTAGTCCAATACCCTGCCAAAACCATTTTAATGGACATAGTAGTAGCTGATATTCCACCAAAATATGGCATGTTGTTGTCTAGGTCTTGGGGTGCAAAGCTTCAAGGATCATTACAGTTGGACATGTCCTATGCTACTATTTCAGTGTTTGGTCAACCAAAGAAATTGTACTGAGAAACTTTAATGAAATTTGTGATAAGTAGCCAGAAGAAACCCTATAATTTTCCCATGTATTCCATGCACTCTGACATGGACTCCTTCGTTCTCTACAATGGTGAAATTGATCCTCCAACTGATGTCAAGGTTTTAGCATTTGAACAAGAAGAAATTATAAACAAAAAGTTTAGTCTTCAAGTTCAAGAAATTTCTAAGGAAAATAATATATCAGACACTCAAGAAAAACCAAATCAAACTAAAGAACCATATCTCCCTATCAAGCAGATTATTGAGACTCCTGACACTAACTATGAACGTGAGATCCTTTGGTACTTAGAATTTGATGGCTCAGTTAACAAATTAGGAGCTGGAGCTGGAATTTGGGTGTATAATCTAGAAAATGATCATGCCGAACGGCATGCTTACAGGTTAAACTTTAGATGCACCAATAATATGGTTGAATATGAAGCTCTGCTGCTAGGACTTAAATTGATCAAGAGTTTTGGGGCAATCAGGGTATCAGTTTTGGGAGATTCTGATTTAGTCATTCAACAAATAAAAGGGAACTTCCTCACAAATGTTCTGAGATTAAGATCTTACAGAGGAACGACAATTGAAATCCTCAATACATTTCTTGAAACACAGCTTGCCAAAATTCCAAGAAAACATAATTTGCATGCTCATAGCTTAGCAACCTTTGCCAACACCTGTAAATTACCATTTGAACCCAATCATCAGTTCACAACTGAGATTAGACATAGGTCAGACATACCTGAGAATGTAAAGAACTGGCAAGTGTTTGATATTGATATTCAGATCAACAATTTCTTAACCTTGGAAGAAGATTTTTTAAGCACTAATATAGACACAAACACCCTTAGTGAGTTTGAACAAAGAGATAGAATAAAAACAGGCATTTCAGTAGAAAGTGCCACTCAAATGCTCCACCCAACAAAATTCACCAATAAAGAAATGCAAGATCTCAAAGAAATAGACATCCATGAAATTGTTGAAGGAGAATCTAAAGTTATTGATTTGAAATATAATCATTTGCCCCAAGGATTAACTCCTTTGGAAGATTTATTCGATTTTAATGATGTCCCAAAGAAACCCAAAATGAAACCTCCAAAAGCAGACATTGAAAACTGTAACATAGGAACTGATGAAAATCCAAAAATAATAAAATTGTCCAAAACTCTGCCCCCTGAGCAAAAGCTTAAATATGTTGAAGTGATCAATGAATTCTAAGATGTTTTTGCCTGGAGCTATGAAGATCTGAAATCTTATGACACCTCTGTAATTCAACATACAATACCCCTCAAGGAAAATAAAAAAACCATTCAAACAAAAGCTCAGAAGAATTAACCCCATACTACTCCCCTTAATTGAAAAGGAAATCAAATGAATGTATGAAGCAGGGATAATTTCTCTTATCAGATTTTGAGAGTGGGTGTCTAATTTAGTACCTACTAGGAAGAAAACAGGAGAAATCAGATTGTGTGCTGATTTAAGGAATGTAAATAAGGTTTCTTTAAAAGACAATTTCCTGTTATCTAAGATATATCACATTTTACAAAGGGTAGTAGGTGCCTCTAGGATTTCACTTTTGGATGGGTTCTTAGGCTTTAACTAGATTCTGGTCCATCCTGATGACCAAGAAAAAATTGTTTTTACAACACCATGGGGAACGTTCAAATATGTTAAAATGCCATTTGGACTTAAGAATGCAGGGGCAACCTTTCAATGAGCAATGGACATAGCTTTTGCAAAAGAAATTCATGATTTTCTGGTCATATATCTAGATGACCTTACTGTGTTTTCTAAATCAGATCAGCAACATCTAGATCATTTGAGGCTAGTGTTTTTAAAATGCAGAAAGTATGGCATTTCATTAAATCCTAAGAAGTCGTTGTTTGGTCTAGAGGAAGGAAAATTGTTAGGCCATATCATCTCTGAGGATTGTATTAGAATTGATCCTACTAGAATAGAAGCCATTCTACAAATACCCTACCCTAGAAATGTCAAAGAACTTCAAGCTTTCCTAGGAAAGATCAACTTTTTAAGAAGATTCATACCTAATTTGGCCGAATTAATTAGATTGTTGAACAATATGTTAAAAAAGGATTCCAAGGTTAAATTGACATTGGAAGCCAAACAAGCATTTGAAGAAATTAAAATGACTTTGACCAAAACACCAGTCCTTACAAGTTCAAAGTTTGATAGAGATTTCATAATATTTTCATTTGCATCAGAACATACCGTTGTTATTGTTTTACTACAAAAAGATGATCAAAGATGTGAAAAACCCATAGCCTTTTTTAGTAAAGCACTTAGAGATGCACCGCTGAAATACCAAATTATGAAGAAACAGGCTTTCGCACTGGTGAAGGCTATTAAAGACTTCAAAGCCTATATATTGTACTCCCATATAATAGCTTATGTACTAAGTGATGTGGTCAAAGACATCCTGAATGAGGGTGGAATTGAAGGCAAACGAGGTAAATGGATAGCTAATATTTTGGAGTATCATATTGAAATAAAACCTACAAAACTTACTAAAGGACAAGGATTGGCTAAACTGATGATTGAAACCAACTGTCAAGCCCTGGATATCAATGAACTAGATAACAAACAGGAGATGGCGACTCCACAAATCAGCCAGGCCTTCTTAGAATCACCTTGGTATGTTGATATAACTCATGTATTATTAACCCTGCAAGCTCCTCCAAGGATATCCAGAACAAAGAAAAGGTTTTTAAAGATGAAATCTTCAAAATTTTGTATCTTAGATAATGCTCATTTTTGGAAAAATCATGAAGGTTTTCTATTGAATTGTTTATGTAAAGATGAAGCTGACAAAGTTCTCAAAGAATTTCATGCAGAGGACTGTGGTGGACATATTTACTGTAAATCAACTGCAGACAAAATCCTAAGGGCTGGATTTTATTGGCCCACCTTGTTCGCCGATGTAAAGAAATTTGTCACCTCTTGCCACAAATATAAGATTTTTGAAGGCAAGAGGAAACTTTTACCTCTACCCCTTTGACCATTTTCCATTGAAAGGCCCTTCCAACAATGGGGTTTAGATTTCATTGGGGAAATCCATCCTACCTCTTCTGGCCAACATAAATGGATCCTCACTGCCACAGATTATTTCACCAAGTGGATAGAAGCCATCCCTTCCAGACAAGCCAATGATATAGTGATTATAGGATTCTTAGAAACCAACATACTCTCTCGGTTTGGCTATCCTGAAAAGATCATAACCGACAATGTTGCTGCTTTCAAATCCAAGAAAATGATAAGTTTTTGTCACAAATATCACATCACATTAGGCCATTCCACAGCCTATTACCCTCAAGGTAATGGCCTAGCTGATTCTTCCAATAAAATCCTGATCAATATGATTAAGAAATTGTTGGAAGAGAACCAGAAAAACTGGCACAAAAAACTTACAAATGCATTATGGGCAAACCGACTAACTACAAAGAGATCTATTGGGACCATCCCTTATGAATTAGTTTATGGCATGGAAAGTGTGTTTCCTTCATCTCTAGGAATCACGGTAATGAAATTACTCCAAGAAGTTCAGGTGGAACCCAATGACATTCAAAGAAGAATAAATCAGACCATCCATTTGCAGCAAACCAGAGAAGAGGTATACCAAAGATCCCAAGTGCTACAAGAAAAACTTAAGAAAATATTTCATAAGAGGACCAAGGCATAAGCTTTTTACCTTGGAGACAAGGTCTTAAAATGGGATTCTAGGAGAGAAGACAAAGGAAAACATGGGAAGTTTGACATCCTATGGAAGGGACCTTTTACTATGCAGGCCTTACAAGGCAACAATACTTACTTTCTGAAGAACTTGGATGGCACAAAAACAGAAGAAGGGCCAGTTAATGGTCGGATGTTGAAACACTACTTTGATCCAACTGTCTGATGTATTGTTGTTTCAACATGTATATATTATATCCTCGGTAACATTTAAGTTTGGATTGGAAACTAACTTGATGAGGTTGAAGCCTGAAGAGAAGGCCCTAAGCTTCACACAGGGTAACTGTCTTACATATAATAAAGCAACAAGTAGAAGAACATTTCAAAGCATAGTCAAAGTTGCGAACAAGGCCATATGACTTATTGTTCTTGACTTTCCACTAGGGAAAGCCATCCCTAGGTGGAGCCATTGTTATGCTCCTATACTAATAGGTTTCATATTTCATGATTGACATTGACGAGCTCTATAATATGTTCATACCTTTTTCTGGTTGCAAAGGTTTTCCGTATTCTCAAAAAACAAAAAATTTAAAAAATGTAAAGAGGGTATGCCCTAAAAGAAAAATCAAAGGGAAAAAAGAATGAAATGGTAAAAAAAAAAAGTGAAAAAAAATGAACCCCAAACAAAAAGACCAGGAAAGTGTGCAAGTCCAAAATGCCACTACTATTTTATCTTTTACAAAAATCTGATTATGTGCAGCTTGTTGATTTATGCCACCATTGATGAATGGCCAAACAGCTTAATCTTGGCTAGTTCGTGTTTCAATTTCCTGTTTTAGAGATAGAGAATAAAATCTGACCAAACTGTTCAATCTTGGCAGATAAGTAGATAGGTGGAGAAGCAAAGGAGCTCAAAAGCTAAATCTGAGCCCTTGGAGGTTATAAGTGCAGACTTAGGTAGGCTTACCATGAAAGTAAAAAGAAGGTGATGAGGGTTTTCCAGTCTAAGTGCACCCAAAGAAAGAAGAAAAAATGCTAGGCCAAGTAGGCAGGGTAGGTACAATGGTGTTGCAAAATGAATACTTGTGATAGATTTTGTCTCCACATATGTTAACTTTTACTTTAATCATAAGTGCCATGGCGGATGTAGCTCAAATGAGACAAGGATTCATGACTAACTCATCTTCATACTTTTTCCCTGAAAATCATTCACTCATTTCCCCAAGGATATTAAGATTTGCTTAATATTACTCATAAACCACTCATTCCATTTTGTAATGACTCCCTAAGTAAAACCTTGTTTTACTTAGGAGATTGCACAAACATCATATAACCCGTTTTCTACTTCAAAGCTTAAGTTGACACGAAAGGACAACACTTAGCGCTGGTTCATTACATTTTTCATATTAACTATTAACTTTATTTATATAAATCCCACCTTATTCCTAATCCCATATTGTATATAAATATATTAAAAATTCCCCAAATATTAATATTACCTGCCCTGGTCGAATACGACCATAGTTACATTTCAACAGGGATTGATGAATTTATTCGAAGTTCATTAAGAACCCTCCCCCCGTGGATTATGGAATCAATTAACATCTGGTTAATTAATAACCAACTGACCCTGACCAATGAAATTGCCCCTGATACATTTTAAAATATGGTTTAATATATCGGGCCGGCAGTGTTAACCTCCTGCCATCTCTGAATCCTGTCCTCCGTTAGATTGTCACCCATCCAGCCGACGGTCGACGATGATTACACAACCACCATAACCGCCAAACGTTAACATGCGGGGAACCGATAGTTTTGCCATCATACTAGGGACACGCGACACTCATTTAAACGGCTCGCTTGCCCCCCATCCGAAACCACCCTGTTGAGATTGCAACAAGATGATGGAGCTTAGTGAAAAGAGTTGCCTTCAGTAACTGGGCCCGCAGGCTATTTTTGGCGCAAGTCTATTTTTAGACTATGTCTATTTTTAGACATATGGATCATGTCTATGGATTGCAGGTTGCTGTTTATGGATGATTGATCAAGTTGGGAAAATAGATGGACTTCTATTTTTGATGAAAATGTGAGTGATCACAGTGTGGGTGATCAAGTCTATTTTTAGACTGGCTGTCAAAAATAGAAAAGTCAAATATTATTATCTCACAATAATATTTGGACTATAAACTTAATCTTATTCTCTTGGAGCACTTCATTTTGAGCTACAGAGGTGGCACATGCAGCTGTTAGAAGGAAATACGCTTTTCTTATGAGTCAGTTGAGTTGTTGCATGCATGACTTCAGTTAGAACTCAAGTGAGTTGAGTTTAGTGGACTGGAGGTGCAGTTGATGGAGTTGTGTTCAGTTTAGCTTTGTTAAACTGGTTGTATTTAGTCTAACTGGCGAATAGACTAGAGATGAGTTGGGTGAATTAGTTATTAATTAATTCACAAGTTATTAACTCATAATACAACTAATGAATACATCAGTTAACTCAGTTGCATGTCAGTGCATGTTCAGTTCAACAGGGACAGGTGGTAGAGAATCAGATTGCTATCAGTTGTGACTATAGTTGTGCACCAGATCTTGCACAATCAAGGGATTGAGTATGCCAATGAGTTTGCCTAGGTATTTTCCCACATTTTAGCTTATGCTCACGTCCACAAAGCGTGAGTGACTATTTTGTAGGTGAAAAACGAGTTTGGTGAGCCATTCTCATCAGTTCTTGAGTAGGTATTGAGCAGTGGAGGCAGGCAAGTAGTGGAAGAGATTTGGAGATCAGATCTGAGCTGTATTGTGTGTAACAGAGGTGGAGATACTTGTGAGAAGTATTATGGTGTGTAATGTTACATGACTCAATCATTAATATACAGATAGTTGGGGTTTTTAGCGAGATGCTTTCCCCGGGATACATACTGTGTTAATGTGCGAATGCTCTTGATGTTTTATTGTTATTGATGCTGCTATATTGATGATCAACGTAGAGGAGCTTATGTATTGTGTATGTTTTCCGCAATAGTACATGATCATGATAATCTCCATTGAATATGTGTTAAATTATTCAAAATTTCTACAATCAAAACCGGAGTTGAAGAAAGAGCTAATTTCACCCAATTGAAGGACTTAACTGCTTCCTTAGTCCGCCTTACTGCACTATCTTTTTTGAGCATGTTTGTGATTTCCCTTAAATGTTCTGCAAGATTGGGCACAAAGTGACATAGGAAATTTATCTTACCATTGAAGGATTGGATTTCTTTCTTACTTTGTGGAAAATCAATCTTTTTAATGGCCTCCACCCGAGCCAGATTGATGCGAATGCCCTCCTTTGAGATAATATGCCCAAGAAGCTTGCCTTCATCCATGGCAAACAAACTTTTATTTGGATTGAGAGAGATGCCATACTTCCTACACCATTGAAACACAATCTTCAAATGATAAAGGTGATCTTCATCTAAATTAGAGAAAACTGTCAAGTCATCAAGATAAACAACTAGAAAGACATATTTCTCATTAGCATATGTGACATCCATCACTCACTGAAAGGTTGCACCAGTATTTTTCAATTCGAAAGGCATATTTTCATAATGAAAAGTTCCCCACAGAGTGTTGAACGTTGTTTTGTCTCGATCATCCTCATGGACTAGAATTTGGTTATAACCTGAATAACCATCGAGTAACGACATCCAGGGTGCTCCAACTACTCTCTGAAGTATGTGATCCATCTTAGGCAATGGATAGTTGTCTTTCAAAGATACTTTGTTCAGATTTCTAAAATCAATACATAGTCAAATCACACCTGTTTTCTTGTGCACGGGCACCAAGTTTGACATCCAATCTGAAAATCTTATGGGGACTATGATACCGGCTTTATACAACCGATTCACTTCCTTCTCAATTGAGGGCAACAAATTTGGATTTATTCTTCTTAGCTTCTGACGAAAATGCTTTTGATTTGGTTTGATCGGGATGACATGCTGAATTATAATTGTCTCATATGACTTCAAATCTAAATAATCCCAAGCAAATACATCAGTAAAAGAGGATAACAAACTAATATACTTTGTTTTTACCTGTGGAGGCAATGCCTTCGATAATTTTACCATCTTAGGATTTTCAACTGATCCAATGTTCACATCCTCAACTCCTTTCTCAGTTGGCAGCAAGCTTGGTTTTCGAGCCACATCATCATGATCGAACAACTCCTCTAAAGGTATTAGACCTTTAGGAATGATGTTGTCTTTAAGCTGCAACACTTCCATCTGATTGACTTCAATATCTGCCTCACCATCATCATACTCCACATCAATAGAAGTGTCTTTAAATTTACCTTCATTTTTCAGAGATTCATCGATCTCATCATCATCTTGAAACACTTGCCAATACCTTTGATTGTCGGGGACAGCTGGGTGATACTTCACTTGAATCTCAAACTTGTTGTTTGAATTCATTGGAATTTTCAAATTACTTGCTGATGTTGCAAGTGAATCCACAATAACATTCTGAGCACGGGGAACACATGTCAGAGTGTAATCTGAAAATAGTTTCAAGATATCCAACACTGCATTGTGGTAGGCTCGCATTCGAGGATGCTTAGCTTGATATTCCCCTTTCACCTGCTTGATAACTAACTCAGAGTCACCATACACTGAAATCCTTTTTGAATTCAACTTTCTAAGAATTTTCAAACCAGCAATTAAAGCTTCATATTTAGCTTCATTATTTGAACAATTAAAAGCTAGTTTATAAGAGTAGACCCTTACATTGCTAGGCACTTTGTTTGGGGCAAAAACAGGGTTGCGTATCCAAATGCCAATTCTAGCACCTTCCCTTCCTACTGCACCATCAAAATCCATGCTCCACGGGCCTGCTTCATCCTCTTCCAAATGTTGAAACTCTGTTTGTTATGTGTCTCTTTCTTACTGTCCATCAGTATGTTGCTACTGTTGGAAGGCTAATTTCTCAGTGGTACTATCAAGTTTTTACCTTTCTTGCTTTAAAATCTCTCTAAAATTGCAGAGATCTCGGGAATGTCTTCTACTTCAACTACTTGGCTATTTACATCATTAAAGCTATCTAAATACAACACAAATGATTCTAAATCAATATGTACATAGTTTATTGGACGATTTACTGGCTTCTCCTTGCTAGTGATCATGTACTTCATCTTTTGTTCCCAGTATAGTTTCCTCATTTGACCGAACACGGGAATGGTAGCATAGGAGAAATCAAGTTTCATTGTCCCTTTAATCTTTGCTCCCCAAGATCTGGAAAGAAGCATGCCAAATCTAGGAGGTATATCCACTACAACCACATCCATCAAAACATTTTTATCTAGAATCTAATCCAAATTGACCACCAAATCTTTGATAAGACCAATGCACCTTACTCTACTGAAATCGAAAGAGTAAAGGTCATGATACTTTCTAGTGATATCCAATCCCAATTTCTCCATGATGGCCTTAGGCATGAGATTATGAGAGGCTCCATAATCAAACATAGCATTATGCAACACAAAGTCATGCACCCTGAGACTGATGTAGAAAGGAGCTACATCACTATCTTGAGACTGAACTTCCAATGCTAGACCAAAAATCAACTTGGGACTATCATCCTCCACGTTCACCATATCAGATGATGGATCTAAATTTAAAATTTTAGACACCTAACCTTTGTAATTGTTGTCCTTCATCAACTTAGTCAAAGGGATAGATATTTTTATCTTAGCAATTTCATTTTCTAAGTTAAAAACTAAAACATTTTCTACCTCTTTCACTGAAACATCCTTCTTTTCAATTTTCTCCTTCAACACACTTGGCTGATTGGATCTCTCATTTGCTGATGGAATTTTTCTAGAGGTAGGATCAAGTTTATCTTTTCCCTTTTTCTGTACATTAGGAGGATCATTCTTTGGCGCTGCTGCCTCCTTTCTTTTCTGAATTGGATTTACGGGCACATCTCTACTTTGGAGTGAATATTGTCACTGTTAAGCTGACAAGGCATTCATGTATCCTCTTTGGTATTCACCGGACTCTTCCTTAAGAACTGTTTCACTTGCCATAATGAAATTTTCATCCCTTTGTTTAGATGAATTCTCAGAGTACTCCTCATCTTCAGTGATGAAAATTGGCATATCATCGGGTGTAAAGAAATGATTTTCTTCTCCAATCACATTCTCTTCTTCATCTGATTCCAGACCATGTACAAAATTCTGTTGTAAGGGTGTCTGCACCTGCTACTGCGCTGCTTGATCTTGGGCTCGCTACTCTCTTTGTTTGATCCTAAATTGTGGCTACTACTGGCCACGAAAGTTAGGATTTCTGACTTGTGGTTCAGGCTTGTTAAGTTTCAACCTATCAAACATCTGCTCCATCTTCTGAAGCACTTGATCTGAAGTGGAAGCCTCTTCCTTTATTGTGACTTTCTTTTCAGCTCTTGCTCTAGCTCTCTTGGCAAGCAAATTTGCTTCAACGCTGACTGCAATCTTCTGCATGTCTTCCAAAGTGGCCAGAGCTCTCTCTCGCTTAATTGATAGGCCATATCAGTATCAAAACCGTCTGGAAACTTAATCAAGGCCAACCCCATAGGTGGCTATATATGATCAAGAATTGCATTGTAAACAGAGTTGAATCTAATACAATAATCTTGGACAAACTCACCAACATTCCGCTTGATGTGCTCATATTCGAAAAGGATCTAAAGAGGATTTTTCTTCACTTCCCAGTGATCTAAGAACTGTCTCTGTAGATTGGGAAATGTAGTGATACTTGCAGCCAGCAAAGCTCTAAACCATTTCCTTACTTCACCACCAAATGTTTGTACAAACAGCCTCATTGTCACATTTTCTGCATCGATCTCATGAAGCTTGAAGAAATCTGTCATCCTATCCACATGTTGCTGAGCTGTAACACTGTGAGGAGTTCCATCAAAAAAGGGAATTTTTCTTTGATAATCGGTGGGCATGTCATCCAAATTTTGAGGCAGCACAAGGGGTGTAAAACAAGCAGCTATTGCTCTCGGTGGATTTGGTCTTGTGGATGTTGGGGGAGTGGGTGCAGCTGATGTATGGGGAATATGAGGAGGGGTGTCTGGAGGTGAAGAAATTTTGGAAGTTTGAGGAGTATAAGGAGTAGACGAAGGTGATACTACTGTAGACTTTTGATTAGAGATAGTAGGCTACACAGGGATGGTGGGAATGAAAGGAGTTTTGGTGGAAATTCCAGAGCTAGATGCAATTGTAGAGGATCCAAGGGTTCAGATGTAGTTTCTAGGAAATCAGTGATGTTTGAAGCCACAATTGAAGTCTGGAGCTATTTCAAGGTATAATCATCAATTGATTTATTAGCCCTTTCAATTTCAAGAGCTGCGACAAACTCTGGATTCAGGATAGTAGAACCAACAACACTTTCAGATTTTGTTTCAAACAGTGACAAACCAAATTGTTCATCAAACTCAAGATCTTCAAGATACTCAAAGACCACAAGACATGAATGAGATTTGAACACGAGAATTATAGAGCTCTCTTGATGAAGGATTCATGGAATAAGATTGGGGTTCTCGTATACAGGAGGAGGATCTGGATCTGGATTAGCTCTAGTATATCTTCTAGAAGCTAGTGTGTTATTTCTTCCACGAAATCAAATGTACATTAAAAACTTGTTCATCCTATCAAATGCTAAACTGATCATCCAAAATCTTAGAATTATCAGATGTACTAGGGTGATTTGTAGGTTAGATATTCCGTTTACAAGACTAGACCGAAGATTGACTGAAGTAGCTTTTATCTACTTGCGCTAATGCAAAGAAAAAGCATTTCAAAGGCTACTTGGCTAAAATATTCGTTGATTACATAATTTCTTTTAAGAAAAATAATTTATATGTCAAAATTATAAAATATAAATTGTTTTACATTTAGTAAATTAGGAGGCAAAATAGAATGATCCTGCTAATTCTAATCTGATATGTTTTGATCTAGAGAACCAAGTTCCATGACTAGCTCATGAGATAACTGTTAGCTTTGCTACATACTTTAGCATTTGAGCGTCAAAGACAGCTTGGCCATGTTGTTCATGCTTAAAGAAAGCTCACATTAGTCATTCTTCTCCCTCTCTTTCACTCCATTCATACTCTCACAACCCCCACTACCTACGTTCTTTCCTCCAAAATCCGAAATAAGCCTTGCTTTTCCAAGCCCTGAGCACAAAACCTAAGCCCCCGTAAAACCACAGTTAGGTGACCCCGCGCTCCCATAGTCCATCACCACCTTTTGATCACAAAAATTGATCACCGCAACTTGATCTAATGGTCCCTGCTACATTCAATGGACGATCCACCCGTTTATTTCCTCCACCATTCGATCATTTACCGTGCAATCCAACGACATCCACTTCTCCTGCGCCCATGAACTAGTCACTCATTAACTCGCGATAAAGTGGTTTCCATCACGTCCTGTCTACCACACGTCATTATTTGGGTGGAATTGCACACCTTTGTACGTTTACTGCCTAAGCTCCAATGGCGGTGCGATCAATACCGCTTACCACCCATTCACCTGTCCCCGCTCATTATCTCCCGTGTATCTTTTCTGCCTGATGGCCATCAGATCTATCCACTGGAGATTTGAAAACTCACATTTTTTTGCTCCTACTTCTTCCCGATGTCTCCCGCCAAGAGATCTCTATAGTTTATCTGCTCAACCTCATAATTGATCTTCCTCCTCCATTCATCCCCCATGCAGTTTTCGTGTCTTTGACCTGTACCATGCATCCGAAGGATGAAGGTGGCCAGTGTTCGGTACTCTGTGTAGTTACTCCTCAACAACTACATTCAAGAGCAGGAAGACTGAGAATGAGAAGGATGTGCCTCGAGTAGATCACCACATTTATTAGTTATGGAACTTCTTCCATACAACACTCCACCTGTTCAAGAAGGACAACCGAGCAGCAGAAAAGATCAAATTCATTAATTAAAGCAAGCAGATTGTACTAGAGACTCTTTCAGATAGTTAAAGTGGTTGGTGGTCAGTTATGGCCCCTCCACGCATAGAACAGTAGATCACCTTTGTAATCAAACTCTATATATACCCAAAAACACAATGTAATTAGGGTGGATGGTTGTTGTTTTGATGTAAGGTTCAACTTCTGGAGACTGTAACTGCTTTGATAATTGCAGCCTCTCGTCTTCATTTTTAGCTAATACAAGCTTCTTTTGCTGTTAATTGCTCACTTTTCACTTCTATTCTTTTCTAGGCTGTGTCTGTTACGCATTTCTCATGAACTCTTGATTTTTAGCATTTGAGGAGCTGTCATCCTACCTCTGTATTAAAGTCTTGTTTGTATTAGTGAATGTGTTATTCAGGTTTCTGTTTACTTAATGATAGAGAGCTGTCATCCTATCTATGCATTAGGAAATAGATTTGTAAACCTCTTTACTGGTTGCAGCCAGCCAACACAGGGTCCTGTGCATCTGCTGGTGTGGTCAGTATTCTCCATATTCACCCAATCCCTAAACTGTGAGTAATTGGTGGTCTAAAGCCTTGTAGTTTGGGGGTGTTCATGCATGTCTAGAATCAAGCAAAGTAGGAGTGGTTATCTAGATTGAACAAGCATCATTCCTTCCATTCATCCATTTCCAGCATCATGTTGAGTTTGTAATGTTCCCAAGAATCTCTAAGATACAACCTAGGAAAGTTTCTTGGGGTGATAACATTGATTGGCGTCGTTGCCGGCGAGAGGAGATTGAAGCTCAGCTCCCTAAGAGAACGACACAATTCTAGATTTTGATGATAGACAAAGTCTAGGCACATTTATGGTTATAATCATCTATCTGGCGACTCTACTAGAGAACCAACCTGGTGGTGACTCCATGTTCTAGTTTTGGCTTAGTTTGTGAGGCATACCCGGTCCTCAGAAATCACCAGCTGACCTAGTGCCTGACCCTGAGAAGATTGTCAAATCGAAGAAAATATCACAGAAAGGAGCATCAGGATTAGGTAAGCCTAAGAAATCTTATGTATCTCTGCAAGAGAAGGTTATAGTTGAGAATACACAGTTTGAAGAATTAGAGCCTAGTATTGATAGTGAAGAATCACCTTCAGAGATTCATAAAGCTCCTTATTCATTCAGTTCCCCTTTGGATCTCAGTCCAAAGAAAGTCTCCCATATAGTCCATCACATCCCTTTGTCTCTGTCATCCATGGCATTGTCCCATACTACTCAATCTACCAATATCATTCCACCTACCTCAGTCATGGCAGGCCAGCAAGCTCTCACAAAAATGGAAAGAATCATAGTCGCTAGGTATGGACCACTGGTCTTGCCTATCCCTTTGAATGCCATGCCTACAAGGGAATACCAAAAATACATGCCTAAGTTCACTGGCACAAATGGGGTAACAGCTGAAGAACACCTTGAATCCTTTTATAGTTATGCTGATAACCTGGATATTAGTGAAGATGATGTGTGGATGAGAGTTTTTGTCCAGAGCCTAGATGGGGAAGCTAGAAAGTGGTTCAGAGAATTAACCCTTAGGTCTATAATAGACATTGAGACCTTATATGATGTGTTCCTAAAGCATTGGGGGGATAAGAAAGATCTGCTCTATTAGCATACTGAATTTGGGAACTTGCAGAGGGAAAGTGGTGAGCTGATGTATGTTTTCAACAAGAGATTCAACCATACGTACAGCAGAATACCATATGAAGTAAAACCTACCCTTACTTCTGCTATGCTTACTTATGCTAATGCCTTTGATTCTCATTTCTGTTTTCTACTTAGGGAAAGAAGATATACTTCTTTGGCTGATATTGGAGATGTAACCCTGAAAGTAGAATCAAACATCATGGTTGCAGAAAGACTCGAAGGTGATGCTGAAAGGAGAAGACAGAGTGGTGAGTCCTCATCATCCTTAGATCTTAAGATTGATAAAATGGCCAAGATGATAGAGTTATTAGCCTCTGAAGTTTCCAAATTAAAGGTCGAGCAACATTCTGAGGAAGCAGGAGCTCCTAATACCTTTTCTCTTCCAACTCCTAATCCATATAGAGGAGAAAAGGAGCAGTTGAAGATTGTGCAAAGAAACAAAGATGCACATGAAGACCAAAGGGTTAAAACCCTTTTTCAGAATATAGTCATGGAAGAAGAGCAGATTGAAGAAGAGGATGAGGTCCATGGTATGGAAGATAAGGGAAGTTCCCCTTTCTTAACCGGAGCTGCCTATGAGAAGTCATTATCCAGAGGCACTACTCGTGAGTTTGTTGTCCCTGCAGAACAACAAACTGATTAGCAAAAGCAACCAATAGCAGGTCCTACCATCCTCAAAGAGTCTGAGCCTAAAGCCAGCTCAACTTTTAATGACTATGTAGATCTGCAAACTGACCAACCTGTTGTTATCCCCAGCCCAGTGATCAAAAAGGGTGAAGTCAGTTTCCCATCATTTTGTGCTTCTCTGTTTGTTTAAGAGACAATCCCTCATAGTTTCCTCCTAGGCACTGAGGTAGGCCATAACTCAATGCCTAAGGCTGATACAGATAATCTCGGTCTTGATATTTCGAAGCCTGCCCAGGTGGCCTCCACACAACTTGAAGGGGCGGTTTGTCAGATTACAGAGGAAGAGGGTGCATAGTTTTGGGACACCTCCTTGGATGTGGACTGTTCTAAGAAAGACGCAGGAGCAGATGAAGTCTTTGTGTCCCCCACACAAGAATGCATTGGTTCACCATTCATATTAATTATGCGGGCCACAGATGACACAGACAAGTACACAACAACCATTGTTATTCAGCAGGTGTACAAAGGCTCCCATGAAGAGCATCCAAGGATGAGAGCATGTAGAGAGGGGATAAAATATAAACCATCTCTACTTGATAAGGTCAAATGCCCTAAATGTTTTGAGGTATATGATAAAATAAATCCAATCTTGCAAATATTTGATGAACCAGCTAACAGGCATATTGACCAGGAAAAGGGGATACAATTTTGGTGGCCCAGTAAATGGGCAGTTTTTGAAGATTTATATTTTTAATCATTAATGTTATAAATTTGTTCTTTTAGTGTAGGTTTAATTAGACTCCATGCCCAATGGAACACTAGGAAGTTTTGTTAATTTGTTTTTCATAGGAAAGGCATTGATCTGCAAGTTCTTGAGACCTCACAGGGAGGATCTCATCCCCAGAAGGAGCCAGTGTTAGCTCTGCTACATCCTTCAACATTTGAGGGTCAAAGACAGCTTGGCTGTGTTTTTCATGCTTAAAGAAAGCTCACATCAGTCATTCTTCTCCTACTCCTTCACTCCGTTCATACTCTCACAACCCCCACTACCTACGTTCTTTCCTCCAAAACCTAGAATAAGCCTTGCTTTTACAAGCCCTAAGCGCAAAACCTAAGCCCCCGTAAAACCACAGTTAGGTGATCCCGTGCTCCCATAGTCCATCACCACCTTTTGATCATAGTTGTTGATCACCGCAACTTGATCTAACAGTCCATGTTGCATTTAATGGACGATCCACTTGTTTATTTCCTCCACCATTCGATCATTTATCGTGCAATCCAACAGCGTCCGCTTCTCCCACGCCCATGAACTAGCCACTCGTTAATTCGTGATAAAGTGGCTTCCATCATGTCCTGTCTACGACGCGTCATATTCTAGGTGGAATCGCGCACCTTTGTACGATTACCTCCTAAGATCCAATGGCAGTGTGATCAATATCACTTACCACCCATTCACCCGTCCCCGCTTGTTATCTCCCATGTATCTTTTCTGCCCGATGGCCATCGGATCTGTCCGCTGGAGATCTGATGGCTCACATTTGTTTGCTCCCGCTTCTTCCCGATGTCTCCCACCAAGAGATATCTGTCATTGATCCGCACAATCTCACGGCTGATCTTCCTCCTCCATTCATCCCCCATGCAGATTTCGTGTCTTTGACCTGTACCATGCATCCGAAGGATGAAGGTGGCCAGTGTTTGGTACTCTGCACTGTTACTCCTCAACAACTGCATTCAAGAGCAAGAAGACCGAGAACGACAAGGATGTGCCTCGAGTAGATCACAACATTTATCAATTATGGAACTTCTTCCATACAACACTCCACCTGTTCAAGAAGGACAACTGAGCAACAAAAAAGATCAAATTAATTCATTAAAGCAAGTAGATTGTAGCAGAGACTCTTTTAGATAGTTAAAGCAGTTAGTGGTCAATTATGACCCCTCCATGCATAGAACAACAGATCACCTTTGTAATTAAACTCTATATATACCCAAAAACACAATGTAATCAGGTTGGATGGTTGTTGTTTTGATGTAAGGTTCAACTTTTGGAGACTGTAACTGCTTTGACACTTGGAGCGTCTTGTCTTCAGTTTCAGCTAATACAAGCTTCTTTTACTGTTAATTTCTCAATTTTCACTTCTATTCTATTCTAGGCTGTGCCTGTTATGCATTTCTCATGAACTCTTGATTTTTAACATTTGAGGAGTTGTCATCCTACCTCTGTGTTAAAGTCCTGTTTGTATCAGTGAATGTGTTATTCAGGTTTCTATTTACTTAGTGATAGAAAGCTGTCATCCTGTCTGTGCATTAGGAAATAGATTTGCAGACCTCTTTACTGGTTGCAGCCAGCCATCACAGGGCCCTGTGCATCTGCTGGTGTCGTCATTATTCTCCATATTCACCTAATCCCTAAACTATGAGTAATTGGTGGTCTAAAGCCTTGTAGTCTGGGGGTGTTCACGCATGTCTGGAGTCAAGAAAATTAGGAGAAGTTATCTGTCTTGAACAAGCATCATTCCTTCCATTCATCCATTTCCAACATCATGTTGAGTTTGTAATGTTCCCGAGCATCTCAGAGATACAACCTAGGAGAGTTTCTTGGGGTGATAACAATAACCTTCCTCATTCAGGTAATCATTAATGAGAAAACCATTCATAGGACCGTCATTGATGAAGGTGCCTCTACCTGCATCATATCACTCACTTGTTGGAAGGCAATTTGTTCTCCTACATTGAAACAATCCCCTAACACTTTGGAAGCTTTCGACGGGCACAATTCATGACCATTCGGTGTCTTACCCAACCTTTCCATTACTTGGGAAGGCAAGACAGTACATGTGGAGGTAGATATTGTTGACACTAATCTCAATTATAATCTTCTACTCAGACGGAGTTGGACCCATGCCATGCATGCTGTAGCCTCCTCCTTGTTCTGCATGATTTGTTTTCCCCATCAAGCAAAGATACTCACTGTCTACCAATTGTCTTTCTTTCCCTCTTCCTCCTCAGATGGCAATTTTCTGTATGTCAAGCACATCATTGAACCTTATGAGAGTGTGGGGGTAAGACTTTTTGAAGATCCTGCTTCGATGGGAATTTTTCTACTCCCACCTCCTCATGTTTCCTCTGTCAACATGATCTCGGTCAAATATGATACTTGGGTCATATCTTCACTGGATGTTGTTGATATCTTGGGTGAGGTTATGCCACTTCGTCCCACCAAAATAAATTATGTGGAAATTGTTTCGGCCTCAAGTTTTGTATTCTCTGATTTTCCTGTTTCGAGGACATCTCTCTATACGTATTCTCAATCCCTGTGGCTTGGTTCTTCAAAATCTCTTCATCCCTTAGCCGAGACTCTTCTTTTTTATGAGGGTATCATGGAAGTAATGTCTCTAGAGGAACCACCTTGGAACAATACTCATCATCTTCCCTCATTCCTGCCTAGCCAGACGGTCATGTCTACTTGTCTTGAAGAGTTCTCTTCTCACTTCCCTTCGCTACTGCTTTAGGCACTGATCATGACTCATGAAGTATGGTCGGAAGAAAATTTGGATAACGTTACGCAAACGATGCCAATTGATATTTTTATCAAGCCTAGTGTCATTGAAAATGTCCATATCAGGGTAACTTGTTCTCCAGATGAGATCAAGCTCTATACTCGCTTGTTCCAAGAATTTAATGATGTGTTCGCTTGGTCATATAAGGAAATTCCTGGAATTGATCCTAGAATAATCATGCATGAAATACCGATTTATCCTCATGCGAAGCCCGTTCGCTAATGACTTTTCCCAATGCACCCTAGGAAAGTAGCTGCTATCAAGGGTGAAGTTGAAAAATTTCTCAAAGCTGGATTTATTTATCCAATCCTTCTCACAAATTGGGTGTCAAATATTGTACTAGTGCAAAGAAACAAGGCATGATATGCGTTTGCATTGATTATTGTGATCTCAATCATGTTTGTCCAAAGGATAACTATCCCACTCCCTTCATTGATCAGATCATTGATGAATGTGATGGGAGTGAAATTTTTTCCTTTATGGACGGTTTTTCTGGTTACAACTAGATTAACATTGCGCTGGAAGATCAAGAAAAGACAGATTCTATTTGTCCATGGGGTACTTTTGTGTACAAAAAAATCCCTTTTGGCCTAAAAAATGCTAGGGCTACATTTCAAAGGAAAATGTCCTATGCATTTCATGACATTCAAAACATTGTTTAGCCTTACTTGAATGACCTTTCCGCTCATTCTCGTAAGCTTCATGATCACCCTGATCATTTTCGGTAGATGTTTCTTCATTGTAGGCACTATAACATTCAATTGAATTGGCATAAATTTGTTTTCTGCGTCAAATCCATACGACTCCTCGAATTTATTGTCTCTAAGGAAGGCATTCACCTTGATCCACTTAAAGTCGAGGCCATAGTTAACTTACCTCCTCCATCTTCATTGCACCAACTACAGAGCTTGCAAGGAAAAAAAAAATTCCTTCGTCGTTTCATACCCAATTATGCTGAGTTAGCTTCAAGTTTTACCTAGTTACTCAAGCAAGGAATGCCCTTTGTTTGGGATGAGATTGCCAAAAATTATTACAATGACCTTAACGTTGTCCTCGTAAATGCTCCTTTGTTGCATCCCCCAGATTATCCTCCCTTTATATAGCTGTAGCCTCTAATACCATTGCCATGGTGTTGCTAGAAGATGATGCCGAAGGCAATGAAAATGTTATTTACTCCCTTAATCACAATCTCCTCAACCTCGAAACACATTATGCTCATGTCGAAATATTGGCTTTGACTATCATACACGCTATTCAGCGCTTTTGGAACTACATTCTCTTATGCACTACCAATGTGATTTATGAATGCAACCGATGACCTACATCCTGACTCATCACTTGTTGGGGGGCAAGTATTCTAAATGGATTTTCATCCTTCAAGTATTCAATTTGGTGTTTACTACTGCCAAATCTAAGAAATCATTGGTTTTTTCAGAGTTGATTTTCTCCCTTTCTTCTACATCTTTCCTCACTGGTGTCAATGAGAAGCTCCCAGACGAGACTCTTTTCCTTATTAGCACCCTCAACTCATGGTACAGTGATATCATCGTGTATCTCCAAACATCCATGTTCCTGTCTGCATTGATTAAGGATGATCGACGACGCATTCGGCATCAATCCCAACCCTAATGTATTATTCGAGATACTTTATACCATGTCGGTGTCGATTTAGTTCTTCATTGAAGTCTTATTCTCGAGGAGGCTGAGAGAGTTCTCAATGACTACCATTCTAGGGCATGTGGCAGTCATATGTATGGATATGTGACTGCTCAAAAAATCCTTCGCGCTAGTTATTTCTAGCCATCCATCTTTAAGGATTGCACCTTGCCATTCACAAGTGTCATGAATGCGAAATTTACCAATGAAAGATGTGCGCCCCACCCACTCACCTACACCTTGTTATTACCATTAGTCCTTTTGCCAAATTGGGTATTGAATATATGACATGTAATCCTTATTCGGCTAACGGGCATGGTTATATTATCATTTATATGGATTATTTCACCAAATGGGCTGAAGCGATGCCTACATACTCTGCAGACGGTAAAATGACAACTCAATTTCTATTCAATCATGTTATTTCTAGGTTCGATGTCCCCCAAGTCATTGTCACCACCAATGGCTCTCATTTCTGAAGTTACATGATGGCGTTCCTGTTTAAATCCGGATCATACATAGGGTTTGCACCATGATGGCTCAATCCCATACTATTCTAAGGCCAATGGCCAAGTTGAAGCGGTGAACAAGGTCTTGGTTACAATGCTTCAACGTACTATTGGGATGAATAATTCAAATTGGCATCTCATGCTCTTTTTAGCTCTATGGGCTTACGAAACCTCGACCAAGGATGTAATTGGTTTCACACCATTCCAGTTAGTCTACAGTTTGGAAGCAATGTTACTAATGGAGTGCGAAATCCCTTCACTCAAGCTAGATGTCGAACTTCTCCCCAAAACATCACCTCAAGAAGAATGCCTCTTGTATTTAGAACAACTGGATGAGACTCCTCATCTTGCTGCCTTGGTCATAGAAGCATAAAAGAAGCAAGTCAAGTCCCATTTCGATGAGTAAATCTCCCCTTGCACGTTTTCTAAAGGATATTTGGTTTTACTATATGATCAGGCTAATGATAAGATGGGGGCAGGCAAGTTGGAACCTATGTGGCACGGACCCTACATTTTTAAATGTGTGTTACAAAAAGGGGCCTTTGATCTAATTGATTATGAAGGCAATCCTTTAGATAAGCCCCAAAATGGGATCTATCTTAAAAAGTACTATGCTTAGCTTATCTTGCATGGTCACTTATGTACATTAGTGTGTCATTCATTTTTGTGCAGTGTGGTTTGGTGTGTTGGTTTTCAAGTAGTTTTCATGCTCACTATGTTTTTACCTACTTTACAGATGTCTATGACTCGTCACATTGGTTTCGCTGATGGTGCTTTCTGTAGTACACATAATCTATCCTCTACGGCATGGGCCATTTATGACCCCCATGGTGAGTTGATTGATCTTCAAGGTATTTGTTTAGGTTGAACAACCAATAACATTGTTGAGTACAACGTAGTTATCGAATTGTTGTCAGAATCCATCACTCTTGACATTCAGGAATTGGTTGTCAATCTAGATTCACATCTTGTCATCCTTCAACTCAACGGGCAATATTCCATCAGAAATCCTCAGATATTTAGAATGTATCTACGTATTCCTCTACTGGAGAGAAATTTTGATTATATTATATATCATCATATTCCTAGACATATGAATACATTGACAGATGCATTAGATAATTATGTGTTGGATAGACATTTACGAAACATGTGAAAAGCAAGAACAAATCATTTCTACCATAGTAAGCAAGAAAATACATCATATATATATATATATATAGATATACATCCAAAACCCCAAAAATAATATGTGTGTTCAAATAACATCCATGGCTTGTGCAAATTAAGTCAAGAGATGGATGGACAATATTAACTAGAGGATGGATGATGAAGATTGTATCGTAGGAAAAAGAAATGTGTGGAAATGATGGAGCAAGTTTCTAAGGTGGTAAGTAGTTTCTCGCACGCCCTCAAGGCCGTGAGTTGACTTCTGAATTTCATGCAATTAGCCTTACTATGTGACACGTAGCATGAGAAAACCACTTTTCTCATGTGCTCTCAAGTGGATAATGGTCATGCAATAATCCATGCAAGATTGCACGATAGCCATTGGATCAGGTAGGGCTAATCAATGGTGGAGATCGGGTGATGCGATAACCATCGGATCAAATGAGGAAGATCAATGGTGGGGACTTAACACACATAAATTAAGTGGCAATTGGAAAAACAAATGGATTGGATGGTGATTGGGAAGGTTTGTTGTGGATTTGACGGCGAGGAAGTGATGCATGAAGAAAGTGTTGAAGGAGGTTTCAAAGGGAAAACGACAGAAAAACCAGTGAGGGCAAATGAGTAACTACATCAAGTGACAAACTCCATAGCTCATGTGAGAAAAAAAAAAACTATGTTTTAGGGGTTTGCTGAAGGGTCTCTTCCTCAAGTCATGGTCCCAGAGGGAGGAGATGAGGCCGAGACACCTACGGACAACCTTGTGGTGATCTTTTCTCCTAGCAAACCTATGAACTGAGAGAAGGCACAAATGGAAGTAAAATAAAGAAAATGAAGCGACTGAAGCAAATGAATAGAAAAACAATGAATAATATACACTATACTACTGTAATGAAAATGCAGCTACTTAAACGAATAAACAGAAAACCATGAATCTGCTTAAGCAAATGAACAGAACCAGGAAGCTACTTAAGCAAATGAAAGGAACCAGAAATCTATGCTAGCATAGATGTATAGTAAAGAGGAGCTTTGGCTGCTCAGGTTGGGCCCTAACCTAAGAACTTTGGCCCTTTGAGTTAACTTAGAGTTGGCTTAAAAGAAAACTCATTCTCATTATGAAAACCATGGATTACAGAACAACTGTCATAAGTCTCTTGCAACTTAGAAATAAAGTAGAGTTTTAGAATCAAAGTCTAAATCCTACTGAGGTCCAAATCCTCTCTATTTATACATCTGAAGGCTCTTAGGACTTCCTTCCCATTAGGGAGTCTTGGCCTCCAACTCAAGAAAAACTAGTTTCTGTCCTTTTCACTTGCTCGGTTATCTTCTTGTCCTCGTAGTGATGGTTGTTTGCACTCTGAGATGATGGAGGAATATTTGAATGGAGGGGTAGTAAATGAGAAGGATTTACCTCCTATAATTACTCCCCCTTGTCCCATTTGAGTGTTTACCAAGGTATTTGCCACAACTCCTTTCTTTTACCCTTTATTCCAACATTTTCCTTGCTTTTATCCTTTATTCCTACATTACATGAACATTAGACCACAAATCAAAATATCCAACTCAAAGTCATCTCATAAACAAAATATAATCAAAAGTATGCAATAAGTTGTGAGAATAGTTGGTTTGACTAAGCTAGAAGGTGAATTAAGGCCAATTAAAGCCCATATAATTACCCAATGATGAGGTTCATCATCACCCTGTTACCGGGAATAGTGTCCACTCGGATGTTGCTATTCCCACTAAGACTGGTAGCTATCTTAGAAACAAACAAGTAAAGTCTACTTTCACTTTCCTTTATGA
>APFE030689677.1:18832-47503 GCA_000404065.3 Pinus taeda | reverse complement strand
TTGATAAAATCACCTTCCATTTTTCCTATATACCATGGAGATTCGCCCATTTATTATACTTATAAATTTAGGGGGGGTTCTTAAAATTTTCCCTGCTGATGCTGCTGCTACGTGGAGCTCCTGGATTACCACTTGGCAATGTTTGGTGTCTCCCTTATAATTTCCTGATCATGTTGCTGGATGGTGCTGTGAGGATGTTGTAATGAATGGACAGAGGGAGTAGGAGTGTGTGTTGATGTAGGGATGATGGTAATGGTTGAGGTGATTGGTTAGAACATGACTAGCATGAATTTTGAGGACCCAACCAATCTAGAATTCAGGGGATCCTATAGAAAACACAATCTTCACCTGAATTGAAGCAATGAAGTGAAAAAACAATGGAATTGATGGAGGGATGCATGGTAAGGAGTGGAGGAGATGAATATATGTGAGGTAGGGTTCCTTTGGATCTTTTCTTTGCTATTTGATTGTCTTTTTCACCCTAGATATTTACCCTGTGCACCTCAAGAAAGGTTTTCACCTAGGGATCTTCTTATCCTTTTCCTTTTTCTCATCCTTGGGCTGCCTCATGAGGTTTTCAACCCAAGTATGGGACTCAGGTGTCTCATGAATTTTTTCACATGAATCATTATTCCTTTTTTCCTTTTTCAGTGACCTAATGAGGGAGGAGCCTGATCTTGCTCCACCATCATCAATGTATTATTGATAGTGTCAGTGAACTCTTATTTTGATAAAGGCCTCTTGTACATTTTCAATCGGTGTCCATTAACTAGCAATGGAATGGCTTCTTCATCTATAGTTTTGATTTGCACTGAACCATTGTCATGGCATATTTCCACCACATAAGGTTTGAGCCATCTTGTCCATAGATTTCCCTTGAAGTCTTTATACCTAGAGTCATATAACAATGCCTAGTATCCCTCTTGAAATTGGTTCTCTTTAATGTGTTTGTCATGCCAAATCCTCCTCTGAAGCAAACTTATTTCTATATGTAGGAGATCCTTCATTCTGAATTCATCCAAGCCATTCAAATGTAACAATCTTTCTTTCTGTGCATGACTAAGATCCAAATCTAGTTGGGATTCCATCCTCAATGTGTTATATTCAAACTCAATAAACAACAAATCATTTTTCCCATAGACCAGCTCATAGGGTGTAAATCCATTGGTGGTCTTCCATGTTGTATTATAGGCCCAGGCGGCCTCAACTAATCTCTCTTCCCAATCCTTCCTGCTGTTGCTCACTACCTTGGTTAATATTTTCTCCAGTGCCTTGTTGGTCACCTCCACTTGCCCATTAGCTTGTGGATGATAAGGAGTGGAGGTCACATGCTTGATTTTGTGATGGCTAAGTAGTTCTTCAATCATGGTCGAGGTAAATTGGTTGCCTTGGTTTGTGACTAGCTCTCTAGGGTACCTAAATTTGTAGAATACGTTCTCCCTTAGGAACTTAGCCACCTTCTCTTCTATTACTACCTTAATTGCCTTGGTTTCAACCCACTTAGTCAAATAATAGTGCACACAATGACGTGTTGTTTTTGCTTTGAAGGATGGTTGATAGGCACAATGAAGTCCATGCCCCACTTGTCAAATGGCTCAAAAGTCACTTGAGGTTGTAGGAGCATTTCATCTCTTGGAGTACGATTTCCCATCCTCTGGCACTGATCACACTGACAAATGTACTTTTTCACATCCTGATGAATAGTAGGCCAATAATAGCATGCTTTCAATACTTTGGATGTTGTCCTCTTTGCTGCAAAGTGACCTCCACAAGGCCCATCATTGTTTTGGAGAATTTGGTATTTATGGATAAATAAATAGTCCCTAGATAAGTAACTATATCTAGAACAACAGTTTAAAGTGTTTTAGTCTTTTCCTATAAGCAATAGATGAGAAGAGAAGATGAGAATACCTACTTGTAGTTCCTCTTTCCTCTCGTCTCCTTTGTATCGATCCTGTTTCTCCTTCCCGCACTTAATACACTTGAGAAGTACCTGTAAACACAACAAAAAACAAAGAATTGATCAAATAAAAAGATCTATTGAATATAAGTGAAAGGAATCAAATACAATTCACACATATAAGCATTATAAAACAATACAAACATATGGGAGAAAGGTTCAAACACTTTATTGAGTAGAAGAAGGAATTACAACCATTGGCATCTGATTCAAAGCCATTCCTCCAATTTGGATCCCATCCGCACACATAGAAAGCATGACAAACTTGTAGCATTACAATACTTACTTCAAAGCTAGATCTCATAGCAACATTATCTCCTTACAATTCAACATAATACAGCCCCTAATCACTTAGATGAGTGGCCAATTTATAGGAATATGAAGGAGGTTTGGTCATAAATGGTGGCATTGAATGGCCTTCCATACTTTGAATTAGTTCCATGGAGGAATAGATGAGAGGATACGATGCACCTTAACTCATTCCTCATCCATTTTCGAGTTCATAGGAGTTGATAAGTGAGGGAACCTTCTAGATGACTCCAAAAGATAAGAATATTCCCCAAACCCTATGTGAATTTCACTTAATCTCACCCAGTGCAAGTGAAAGGAAGCCTAAGTGCTCTGCAGAGCACCTTGGCATGGACTTAACTTCTTTGAAACACACCCTTACATGGGCCTACTTGTGTTGGTCCCTCTAGATGCGATTTCTGGATGTCTTCAAGTCATGAAACTATCTGGGAAGGAGGCATTCAAAGGGGTGACGTGTTTAGGGCATGTAGCAACTGAAATTAGGGTTTGATGAGCCTTAAAACACTGATATGGATGATGGGATTGATGTGCCCAAATGGATCTGTAATAGTTTCCCCCTAAAGCATGAAGTTAGAAAAATGCCAATGTCAAATGAAAATGTCGATAACTCTACCCCTTCGACCTATAGGTGCTTTGAGACAATTTTCTCTCACAATGGATACCTCAATACCATATATGGTTTGTAATTATCTTCCTTCTAGGTTACATAATGATTCTTCTATTATTTGAGGCATTAATTTACCTACCAACTACAGATTGGTTGAAATTGAAATCTTTAGTTGAAGTCATAGTTATGCATAGAGGGTAAAAACAAAAAACCTACTATGGGCCAAGTAGTAAGAATAAATGTAAAAAATGGGAGTTGTGAACTAGCATATTGGAGATCAATCAACGAAATAACTGTGAGAACCACAATATGGTAGGTCCCTTCCTCTTGACCAAAGTTGTAACCTGCATTTGCGGACTAATTATAAGTAGTTTCCTTGGAACTAGATGCTTTACAATGTGATAAGGAGGTATTGAAGTGGAAGGTGACCTGCATCAATTATAGTACATATATCATGATATTTGATTTTACATGAATTGCTGAGGGAAGGCATACCCATGCTCATCTTATAAACTTTGATTACATGTACATAAATAGTCGTCTATGGATATAGAACTATGATCAGAATGACCATCAATGTAAAGCCATTGTACATATGATTTAGTACTCCTGAAATCATAGCCCGGATGGATGAAACTAGATTTGAGGTCTTCTATCTCATTCAATCGTTCACTCAAGTAGGAGTCTAACGTTGTGAATATGTGATCTGAAGTCAAACATGGGAAGACACCATCTGATTAGCAACCAATGATGTAAGTTGTTAATAGATGCGAGAGAAATCACCGATAATGATAATGATTCTCAAGATACTGTAGTACATTATGAATGGTGTGAATGGATGATTTGATTTAGAACACCATACAAAGTCTTTTGGTCGAAGGCCATTGATGTCCACCTATTGCTAGAAGTGAGAAAACTGCCATTGATGCATGCAAGCCTCAAGGCACTAGAAGGGTGTTTCTACATCAAATTCTTGGATAATTTGTTGATGTCGACAAGAAACGACTCATTGCAGGAGGGCCTTGATGTATCCCACATCAATGACATGAAATGACTGTAGTGATTTTAGAGATGGAATTTGACTGACGACACAAGGTTCAGGAATGGCGGTCATGAAAATGAAGGTTTATGGTATTGCAAAGGATAAAATTTTGACTGAATGACTTCTCTTGAACATGTTAGCAACACTGAAATGAATTGGTAGCATTGACCCAAAACAAAGTGATAGATGGTATGATAGACTAATGGTGTGATAACCATCAAGCTAATAACCCAAACCAAATAGTCACAATGATGGAGTGAAATTGTCATGTTCAAGAGTGACCTGCTACCATAAAGTGGTTTTCCCCTTTTTCCCATTTTCCCCAGTCATTGCTGACTAGTGCCTCTTTATTTTTATCAATCTTGAGGATGATAACATATGCTTATTGTATAATTCCACCCTTTGGGTGAACCCATTACTATGTGATGTTTTAACGAGTCTAGTGAAGGTGAAACTCGGTCTTGTCTAGATGGACAAGTTTGTCACTATTTGGTGTTTTAATGAGTTTAACGATAAAGATAACTCAGTCCTTTTCATGTTTAGAGAGTTTGAAAAGGGACAAAAATAAAACTCCACAAGTTCTTTTTTGTAAATTAATCTATCAAGCCCGAAAAAGTGTAAAATAATATAAGAGAAATATCGTTTCCAATTCATTAACGATCAAGAAGGGATAAGTGCTCGGCAACATTTTCATGTTTAGAGAGTTTGAAAGAGGTTAAAGAGGACTCCAAGGGGATTCCTTTTTTTTTAACAAAGCTCAAAAAATAGATAAAAGAGTGCTTTGTGGTTAAAGGTACAATTTACAATCGAGCACGTCAAATTCTGTAAGTCAGTTGCAAAACCTACTCAAAACACCACCAAATGGATTAAAAATACCTATTTCATGGGAAAAATAGAAAAACACTAATGTTTACTTGATTAATGAATGAGAAATAAACATAAAATAAGTTTTTACCATGACATTTTTACCATTTGGAATTTACCATTCAGTGTTGTGCTCTAAGCTAGTTTTTTACCTCGAACTTCATCAGCTGATTGTGATAGATTCTGCAGACCATTTCTCAAGTCATCCAGACCAGGTAGGAGCTAAACCTCTCTTCTTTCTTTTCAGGTTATTCTTTTGTAATTTCATGCAAGTTTTAGGGTTTTTTTGCCCCCCTGGGGTTTCATTTTTTCGCTCTGGGATTAGTGAAGGCTTTCACATCAAAACTATGCTAAATAGCACCCAGATAGAAGCTTGCATGCTTTGCACTACACTTTCTCCGTGCCTGGGCTGTGCTGGGTGAGTTTCCCAAGTTTGATTTAGCTGTTTGCTCCAAAATTTGTCATGTTTTTTTCATGGAAAGGATCCTAACTAAGCTTATGATTGTGTTTCAGGATTTCATTGGATCAGAATGTTGATTGTGTGGTGAGAAGAAGAGCATGAAGAACAAGACATGTTTGCCCTAAACAATCTGGGTATAGTTGAGGCCCTCAAAAGCTATGGGTTACTCAAATACTTCAAGTTGTCTGAAATGAGGCAAGAAATAGAACTACTGTTTTTCCTTGTTCATGCATGGGATCTAACAGATCATAACTTTCACATTAGAGACAAGATTGTCCCTATTACCATTGATGATATTTACTTTCTTACCAGACTATTGAGGCAAGGTGCCCCCGTCTCACTTTCTGGATTTTCCCGTGGAGGTGAATCGGTGAGAGATTATATTAGATAGTTTTGTCGTCTAGGTACATAGCCTAGAAAGGATGGGGAAATAAAAAATAGGGATGTAGGTGATTTTCCTTTGAGAACGATCCTGTTCACAATCACAAAATTGGCTGGTAGTGTGACACTACATCTGGTGAACAGATCTTATATGCAGTATGCACTGGAGTGTCTAGAGCCAAAAGTTTTCAACTGGTGCAAGGTTGTGCTTTCCTCACTGAAATAATAATTGACCAAGGTAAAAAGTGGTAAGATGAATAATTTATACTATGGTTTGATCTTAATCACTTTTTCCTTAGAGAGAATCCCATTGATGCAACCACAACATGTATCATTGGGTGTAGTTGGTCCTAGAGATCCATGTATGCAGAGATGGGTTGAATTGATGGCTCAACATGCGTGTTAGTCAACAATTATTTCTTCCACTACATTCTTTAGTTGGCTCGAGTGACAAGACCTCATCATTGAGGAGAATCAATATTCATGGATGGATTTCCGTGGAGATGCAGATTTGATTCTACCAGTTGGAGCACAATGGAGTGCTATGGGTAAATTGTTTGACCAAAAGTGTTTTTGATTTTTCAAGTTTCTACATGTTTTTATGTTTTTAATGTTTCCAAGACTAAACTAAAATCATTCTTATGTATGTTGATGTGGGTACTGTTCAACCTGTGGGGCACCACTAAGTTGCAAGTGGGCCAGTGCGGAGAAACATTGGGAGAGCAGTTCTCCAAGACTTGGATTTGGCCGAGACCTTAGCAAAGTTGTAGGATCACATAAAGGGATTAACCCTTGGTATTCCAGATGTCCAGATTGAGGAGTTGCCTATGAGGCTGCAACTCCACACTATTGGTGTTCCTAGCTGCTGGGTGAGGCTTTTGCGCATGATAACACAAGCTGTGACCTGTTACCATGAGCACCGTTAGATCTACTTAGGATGTTTTGCATGCATTTTGAGTTTTTTGGGTCTGATGACCAAACGTGTCTTGGACACAAATTTTGTAAAAACTTTTAAAACACCTATCTATTTTACTTTCAAAGTTTTCTATGGTTATATGCAATCCTATTCAACTGATGATGTGAATTAAAAATATTACTTTTACATGTGTCATAAATGTTTATTTAACACATAATTCACTAGAGAATCAGTTAATGTGTTAAGATTTCTAGAAATATGTTGATATTCAATGTGTTCAAAATGTCTTTCCAAAATATGAACTCTAAGGAACATACAAAAAAAATTTGGATTCAGAGAATATAGATGTTTGTTAGTTGTAGTACAGCGAGTTGCGTGTCGAACCTAACAATGATTTGGCTAATGCCAAGTGAAATGGCATTAGAGAGAAGTTCAATCAACGTGTTATACTCTGCAATGTTGTTCGTTGATCGACTGAGTTTTTTGGGTCAGATGACCAAATGTGTCTTGGACACAAATTTTGTAAAAAAATTTAAAACACCTATCTATTTTACTTTAAAAGTTTTGTATGGTTATATGCAATCCTATTCAACTGATGATGTGAATTGAAAATATTACTTTTACATGTGTCATAAATGTTTATTTAACGCATAATTCACTAGAGAATCAGTTAATGTGTTAATATTTCTAGAAATATGTTGATATTGAATGGGTTCAAAATGTCTTTCCAAAATATGAACTCTAAGGAACATACAAATTTTTTTGTATGTTTGCTAGGTGAGGCTTTTGCGCATGATAGCACAGGCTGTGACCTGTTACCATGAGCACCACTAGATCTACTTAGGATGTTTTGCATGCATTTTGAGTTTTTTAGGTTAGATGACCAAACGTGTATTGGACACAAATTTTGTAAAAACTTTTAAAACACCTATCTATTTTACTTTCAAAGTTTTCTATGGTTATATGCAATCCTATTCAATTGATGATGTGAATTGAAAATATTACTTTTACATGTGTCATAAATGTTTATTTAACACATAATTCACTAGAGAATCAATTAATGTGTTAAGATTTCTAGAAATATGTTGATATTCAATGTGTTCAAAATGTCTTTCCAAAATATGAACTCTAAGGAACATACAAAAAAAATTTGGATTTCAGACAATATAGATGTTTGTTAGTTGTAGTACAACGAGTTGCGTGTCCAGCCTAACAATGATTTGACTAATGCCAAGTGAAATGGGATTAGAGAGAAGTTCAATCAACGTGTTATACTTCGCAATGTTGTTTGTTGATCGACTGATACAAATCCCTTGAAAACTCACCAAATCCCCACTTGGAGTGAAAATAGCCCATCTCGCAGAAGACAAGTTCTGCATACTACAACTAGTGCCATTGGCGTAACCAAAAAAAGGTTCCGAAGACTCCAACACCTACAAAAAATGAAAACTGGATTATTAACTAGATAAAAATTCTAAATGATACGCGTGCACACATGTAATGGAAGCATATATACAGTGAGTTTACTACACTTAATCAATCGTAGTAACGTTTGAGGTACAACGCATTTTGGGGATGTGACAATGGAATCCCGTCATAATCTACTAACTCATAGGCACCTTTTTCCATAACATGCTTGGCAATATAAGGACCCATCGACATTGGTTTGAATTTCCCCGCTTCAAGTTTATCAGCTTCCTAATCGTAAAGCAAGACTAGTTCTCCTTCTGAGAAGATATGAGGCTTGACATTTTTGTCATATTGTGCCTTGATATGTTTCTTATGTGTTTCATTAGGCAATGTGGCATCACGACAGGTTTCATCCAGATGGATTAATTCCAAGAAACACGCTTCTTCATCAGAAGTCGGGTAACAGGTCAATCACGAGTTTTAGCGATGAAATTTCACATTTTTATTGGTAAGATTGCTTCCAAACCATACACCAACTGAAAGGGTCTGAATCCAGTTGCATTTCCCATTGAGGTTCGATATGCCCACAAGGCAGAGTACAAGATTAAGTCCCAATTTCACTTATGAACCGCTATCATACTCTGCAACATCCACTTTAGGACTTTGTTTATGGTTTCAACTTGTCCATTCACTTACGGGTAATAAGGGGTAGAACTATCATGTGACAGTCCTAACTTAGAAGTAAACTCATCCATCACGTGGTTGCGAAAATGTGACCCATGATCTGTAACTATGGCTTGCGGTACACCAAGTCAGGCAACCACATGGTTAAAAAAGGAAAGAACAACCATTTTTCCATTGTTGTTCAATGTTGACATTGCCTTGGCCCATTTGGTAAAATAGTCAATAATGACTATAATATATCCATGCCCCCAGTAGAGGTGGGGTTACATGTCATGAAATCAATTCCCCATTTGGCAAATGGGACAACAACAAAGACTCGATGCAATGGTGCAGATGGTAATCTGGTTTTTTGGTCATATATCTGGCATGTGTGACAGCGCCTGACAACAATAATACAATCTTTAAATATAGTTGGCTAGAAGTAACCGACACAGAGAGTTCTCTATGCAGTTGCATACCCAGATAAGTGTCCACCATAGGCACCTGAATGGAAATCATTCAATGCTTTCTTAGCTTCCTCATGTGTGAGGTAACTCTGTAAAATTGTATCGATACCACAATGGTAAAGAGTGTCGCCAATTATTAGATAATATTTGGCTTGGTATCGGATACGTCGTTGTTGAAAGTGAGAGGTATCAGGCCAGAAAGTTTGGGTCTAGAGATAGATCAATATATCTCCATACCACACGTCAAATGATGATATCAGAAACAGAGACTCATCCAAAATCGATGGTTCAGATGTTGAATCAATGGAGGTTGAGGGAAGGTCACAAAGTAACTTTGCGAAAACTAGAGATTTCTTTGATATGGACTTGATGAATTCTAGATCAAACTCCTACAAAATGACTATCCATTTTTAGTATTTTACCCTCAGCAATTGACATGACAAAATGTATGTCATAGGGTTGTAATTCGAAATGACAGTTGCTTTCCAGATCATGATGTAGTGACAGAATATTTGAACAGCTTGCACAATTGCCAAAGCTAGCTTTTCGACATAAGAGTACTTGCTTTTTGTATCATTGAGATTACAGCTCAAATAATAAATTAGATGCTCAATCCAATTTTCTTCCAGGACTAAAACCATGCCAATGGTTGTATCTACAATGGAAAAATACAGGTAACAGTCATTTTGATAATTTGGAGAATACATTAATGAAGCTCTAATCAAGGTATCTTTAAGAGCATCAAAGGAAGCTTGCACAACCTGATCCTAATGGAAGGGTAACTCCTTTTTCAAAAGACGCGTAAAACCTTTAGCCATCTCAGCGTGATTAGGAATGAACCTCCTTAGAAAGTTTGCCTTCCCTTGATTTCTATATAACTGTAAAATATTTGAAGGTGGAGGCAAATCAAGAATTGCTTGAACCTTTAACCGATTGACTAAAATCCCCTCTCTAGACACCAAAAATCCAAGCAATCGACCAAAACCAATAGAAAACACACATTATTATGGATTGGGTCGTATTTTGTAGTGTCGACACCATACAAATATTTCTCTAAAATGTTGTGAGTGATCAATCTGCTTTTGTGAATGAGCAGGTAAATCATCCTGGTAAGGTTGAACAATGTTCTTGATCTCATGGAAGGCATAGTTCATTGCGCTCTGAAATGTGGCCTCTACATTCTTCAAACCGAATGGGAGTTTCCTATATGTGAATGTGCCCCATGGACAAATAAAAGTTGTTTTAGATTGGTCCTGCGAGAAGATATTGATTTGATTGTAGCCAGAAAAACCATCCATAAATGAGAATATTTCGCATCCAGCACATTCATCAATAATCTAGTCAATATAAGGAGTAGGATAATTGTCCTTTGGACATGCTTGATTTACATCCCTATAATTGACACACACTTGAATTGTCTCTTGTTTCTTCATGACAAGAACAAGGTTGGAAATCTAGTCAGTAAGAGGTACGGGGTAAATGAAACCAGCCCACAAAATTTTTTCAACTTCTGCCTTAACTGCAATGGCTTTCCTTGGATGAACAAGCAAAAACTGCTGTTGAACTAGCTTGACATTAGGGTACTTTTTTATTTCATGTTCAAGAATACTAGAGTCAATGTCTGGAATATCCTCGTAAGACCATGCAAATATATCTATAAATTCACGAAAGAGAGCATGGTAACTATCAAGTTGTGAAGGAGAACAATATTTGCTGACATGAATGTTCTCTACAACATTAGGCTTGGTCGAAATATTAATAGAAATCATTTCTTCAATATTTGACAAGTTTCGCTCATATTCTACTATGTCTATGAAAACTGAATTCGAAAGGAAATCAACAACTGAATGGTGGTTTAGTTCATTTGAATAATCTTTAATTTCATTTGGAAGATGGGAATGGTGATGTTAATATTCCCAAGGTTCTTCTCCTATCATCATTGATTGGATTATTCCTTCATCCGTAGAATGTATACATGAGAAAGGATCCGAAGAAGTATCATATTCTAATGAACAGTCTACCCATACAATTGATGAATGCGGATTTGGGTTGCCGCACAAGCCCGAAAAATTAATTGTTGTGCTAGTTCAATGGGGCTTAGTGGCATAACCTCAATATTACTATCAACTTCAAAATTGTTAGTAACCCTCCTTAAATCAAATGATGTGGAGGAAATCATGTTGCAAGTCTCTAGTCTTGCCACTTCCACCAAATTAGATGGTGACGGTAGTGTAAAAGTACCAATTAGGGAAGGATCTTTTAAGAGACCTACTCCAACACTTTGAAGTGATAGCGGGGGTTTGTGTACCAACGAAATGCTTCTTGTAGCCTGTGAACTATTGGAAAAGAGTGCAAGCTGATCAATGACCGTGATCCCACCCTTATGAGGCAATGAAATAGTACTAAAGTATGTGGAGACCACAATAGCCATAGCATATGCCAATGGCCCTCCTAGTAAAATGTTGTAATCGAGGGGTCCAACAACTACCTCAACTTCAACAGTAACTATTTTTCCCCTAGTTCAATTTGCAAGTTAGTCAAGGTCCCACAAGGATTATATGTTCGTCTGTCAAAAGATTTTAACGTGGTTGGTGATCGTGACAACGGTGGTGAACCAAGTTTTTTCCAGCATCTCATTGACATAATGCAAGTAGATGCCCCTTCATCAATATAATTCGGTAAACATTCTTATTGATATATTTTACTCGAATTAGGAAAGCTAATTACGCCACTAACTACGGTGTATATCCTGCATGGTTAACAACCACAAGATTGGAATCAATAGGGTCTATTCCACCAATTGCTAACACCAAAGCCTACTTTTGGGAGGGGTATTTTTGTAATACCTCGAGTGTCGAATTAGAAAAAGGTGATTGAGCAAGATATTCCATTATGTTATAGTTCTGAGCTACTCGAGCCTGAGGGTTAAATGCCAATTTATGCACAACTCCCTTTGGTGATTTTATTGTCAATTCTGGCGCAATAGTGGAATATTTTTAGATGAATTTGAAGTAAAAGGATTAGGTTGATCAATGGCCTGATTATTCGACAATGATGGAGGATTTCCATAATCTTTATTTCTCATTGATGCCAAAACTTTGTTTTGTGGCTTTTTGGGATAACATGAGTACTTGGGATGTGGAAGCATGGTCCGTCACAACCAAATTTATCTCCGGGTTTGGAAATGGATCAGTCCACATTGTAGATGTGATAGAAGTCTTTAAAATTTTAGAGACATATGAGTGATGTGGACTATCTCTTATAAAATGTTCGTCATTACAGATTAGACATGGATAATGAGGTTTCCTTGCCAAAGTAGAGGAATCAAATGATTTCTCTTGAGGGGAATTATGTTGTTTCTTCTTGCTTTCCCCCTTTTTCTTTCTTCCTGGTTACTTTTGATTTTTTCCTTTATTAGATGACACAACATTAAATTTGGAAGAAAGATTGTTTTCTGATGTATTGGTAGTTTGATTGGTAATGGCAAGATTTTGACCAGATGGTCTTCCTGCCGTTTGTGTGCTCGAAGAACCGATCAAAGCAAGGCTGGCATGAGAGTCCTTACTCAATTATGGAGTAGGGGAAATAGTGAAAGCTGGCAAGGGTGCATTGGGAATTTTGTCGTAGAGTGTGTTGGATTATGTGTAAATCAAATCCAATTATTGGGCACACACAATTACTTGCTCTTATGTGACAACTCCACCTTTTGCCACATCCTTGGTGATTGATGGCAGCAAGGATTTTATGAACCACTCAGCCAAAAGCTGATGGGGAACATATTTCTTAACCATTCAACGATGATGCCACCACTCATGAATATGATCTGATACATGGGTAGCAGTAGTCTATTTAAAGTTGGTTAGGAGTTCCATTCCAGTCTCGTATCTGATAGGTAATTGGAAGTGGGTCAGAAATGTGGTGACTAAAGTCGTAAAGTTGTCAAAAGAAGCTCTTGGTAACTCAATGTACCATTTAGCAGCCAGACCAGTGAGTGTTCTTTGGAAAAGACAGAGTCTAACCGAATCATCATTTAAGGAGTTTTATGAACACCACAAATGAAAGGTAATAACATGATTTGATGGATCTTCTCTAGGACTTCCATTAAATTTCAAAATGTCAAAAGGTAACTTATGCAGAATCACTAGCCACCAAGGTGCATATAAGATTGGATCATTAGTGAGCTGATTTAAATATGGTAATTCTAAATTTGCTACAAATGCCAACTTTCAATTCAGGTCAGGTTGAGCATACCCAGGATATGATAGAATTACCTGAGCAATAGGTCTTTGCATACCAACATCGGAAATCTGCATTTGTTAACCTTGATAAAGTTGTTGCTGAACAAATCTGGCATAAGGTGGTTGTTGATAACCGGGTTTAATTTGTGGTTTTCCATAACCTGCAAAGCCTTATTGACCAGGACCTTGGTAAGCTTGATATTGTCCAAACCCAGGTTGAGCCTATTGGGCAAGTCCAAATTGGGGTTGGAATTGCTAGAATTGAGGTTGTTGAAATTGGGGCTGCCAAGGTTGTTGAATCAACTGTTGTTTTTGGTACAACTGTTGTTGATTTAATGGTTGTTGTTGCCCAACAATGAAAGCTTGGCTAGGTTGTGAATAAAATATACCAGTGTAATCTTGATTCAGTCTAGATAAGGGTATACTAACTTGAGGTTGTTGTTGAACCCCAAAAACAAGTGGTTGTTGTACAACAACTTGAGAAACTTGAGCTTCTTGAGCCGAAACTTGTGTTTGCGAGGTAGAAAGACCAATTTGTACCGGTTGAGATACAACAGGTTGAACTTGTGGTTGTGGTATAGTAGTAACAATAGGTGTATTAGGAATAGCGGACACAGTTTGCATTGGTTGTGTTGGATACGCAAGCCTTGGTTGAATTGGCATTGTTGGTTTCCATTGACAAACTTGAATTCCAGGTTGACTTGAAGAATTCTAGCAGTAAGCCTCCCATCATCCCAGTCAAAATTGCGTAATCCATGCCAACAGTTCCCTAGGTGTGTTATAGACATATTTGGGCACTGCAACCCCAGTCACATATGTCCATAAACAAAGGGCGTCTAAGTCCCTAAAAGTGTTGTTTCGTACCCTAAAGGAGCAAGGTCAACTGATTACATCATCTCCCAAAAGTTCTCCATGAAAAACTGCTCAGAACTGGTTAAAACTGGACCATCTCACCTGCTCCATGGTCAAAGTGTGATGCATCCCACCTAATGCACATGGGGGGTGTGATACATAATGAAAATCCCTTCTATGGGGTGCGATGGGAGAGTAAACAAATGGCAGAGACAGTTTGCAAGGTGGATGATCATGGAATCTTCCAGAAACTTCTCCTGTGACACTTGTCTCTCTGAATTCGCCCAGAGATGAGTAAGAGATCATGAAATCTCCAAGTGGAATTGAGAACTATCAGAGAAATGACACTAATAAAAAACCCAGAAGCTGACTCACCCACCTTGTTATTGAGAAAACTAGTTTCCATTCAGAGCTGCTAGTCCCACTAAGATGGGTAGCTATCTTAGAAACAAAAAAACTAAAGTCACTTGTGTTTTCCTTTATGAGAGATAGATGAGAAAGAAGAAGAGAGTACCAACCTCAGTCTTTTTCTTGGCTCCTTGCTCGTTTCCTTTCCCCTTTGACAGAAATCCACCACTCTTTCCTCACTTGTCCCACTTCAAAGAACACCCGTAGAGTCAAATCAGCATGATACCATCAAAGCATAGAGATATATAACCATAAACAATATAGGATCAGATATATATTAACCATACACATGCATATACCAAGACAAGATTCAGATATACACAAACATATGGAGGAAAACTGAAATAGCTTTATTGATAGAAGTAGTAGAAGAGAGGATTACAACCCATTGGTCTGACCCAGCACCATCCTCCCAGCATGAAAGCCCTCTTCACCTCATGAAAAGCTTAGATCACCCAACAATGTTGCACAGAGAAACCAACAACACTTCCTTACAAAATACAATATTCCAGCCTCTGGATCTCTAGGATGAGGGATCCATATATATATGTTTGCAGGTGGGTGAGTCAGCTTTTGGGATTTTGATTAGAGTCCTCTCTCTGATAGTTCTTGGTTCCACTTGGATATCTCATGATCTCTTACTCATCCCTGGGTGAATTCAGAGAGGCAAGTGTCAAATGGGCAGTTTCTAGAAGATTCTTTGGGTTTCCACCTAGCCAACTGCCTCTACCATTTGTCTACTCTTGCTCATTGCACCCCGCAGAAGGAATTTTCAGTATGCATCACACTTTTTGCATGTGGCAGGTGAGATGCATTGCACCCTTAGCACTGAGCAGTCTGCATGGTCTAGTTTTGACCAGTTCTGAGTAGTTTTTCAGGGAGAACTTCTGGGAGATGATGTAATCAGCTGACCTTGCTCCTTTAGGGTATGAAACAACACTTTTAGGGACTTAGAAGCCCTTAGTTTATGGAAATATGTGATTGGTATTGTAGTGCCCAAATATGTCTATAACACACCTGCAAACATCTATATATGGATCCTTCATCCTAGAGATCCAGAGGCTGGAATTTGGTATTTCGTAAGGAAGTGCCATTGGTTTCTTTGTGGAACATCATAGTGTTGGGTGATCTAGCTTTTCATGAGGTGAAGAAGGGCTTTCATGCTAGGAGGATGGCACCGGGTTAGATCAATGGGTTTTAATCCTCTCTTCTACTACTTCTATCAATAAAGCTATTTGAATTTTCCTCCATATTCTTGTATGTCTGAGTTGATATATGCATTTGTATGGTCAATATATATCTGATCCTATATTTTTTATGATTGTAGATCTCTATGCTTTGATGGTATTATGTTTCTTTGACTCTACAGGTGTTCCTTGAAGTGGGACAAGTGAGGAAGGAGTGGAAAAGTTTTGTCAAAGGGGAGAGGAAACAAGCAAGAAGCCAAGTCAAAGACTGAGGTTGGTACTCTCTGCTTCTCTCTCATCTACTTGTCATCAAGGAAAACACAAGTAACTTTAGTTCATTTGTTTCTAAGATAGGTACCCATCTTTGTGGGACTAGCAGCTCTGAATGGACACTAGTTTTTACAATAACAAAATGGCAACTCCACTGGGTCAAGGTATCATATGTTCCTAAGGGTCAATATTTTGGAAAGGCAGTTTGATTCTATTCAATATCAACACATTTCCAAAAACTTAAACACGTTAACTGATTCATTAGAAAATTATGTGTTAGATAGACATTTGCAACATTTATAAAAGAAAAGCATTTCATCAATATTTGCATCAGAACATAAAACTTAACCAAAATAAATCTCCGAAAATCAAAAATATATATAACGGTTTATAGTTTGTACATAGGTGGCTAAGGGAGGAGTCATCACTAAACAAAAAGTCATTTCTCGTGTGCAATATCTAGACTCGATCTATACTTAGTCTGACACACTCTACAACAAAATCCCTGATTCTCCTAGACCAGAGTTTTTCATTCCTCCTCCTCCTAAATCAAACAAATACTCTCATTCCAACAATGGCGTGATAGGTACGACTAGCACGAAAACTGCAAAGGCTACATCGAAGAAAGCCCATATGGTTTCTAGTCAAAATGGAAATGAAGAACTTCTCACCTCGGAGGTTAATGTCGTGTCGACTGATAAAGGCAAAGAACCGAAGCAACTAGGAGGCAAGAAGAAAAAGAAAGGGAAAAAGAAGAAGCAAGATGATTCATCTCTGAAAAATCTTATAAAAACCCTTATGGGCAAAGGAAACCTCTTTTAGGGTGTCAGTTATGCGATGAGGATCATTGGATGAGAGATTGTCCACATAAAGCTGAAATTAAGAAATTCTTTAAGAATTCAAAAACTTCACCAGTATTAACCGATCCGTTTCCAAACCTAGAAACCAATATGGTTGCTAGTGACAATGCTTCTCCATGCCAAGTGCTTATGTTGTCCATTTCAAAATAGCAAAAAGATGCTTTGATATTGACAAGGAATAAATATTACGGGAATCCACAGCGATAGAACAACAAAGCTACTGATCAACCTAGTAGTTCGACAACGACTTCGAACGAAGTTGTGCCACCCATCATTCCTGAGCTAAATATAAATCCACCAAAGGGAGTAGTACACAAATCGACATTTAATCCTTGTGCCAGAGCAGCACAAAATTATAATATAGTAGAGGACCTGGCCCAATCGCCGTCCGCTATGTCGACACTTGAAATACTGCAAAATTGCCCCTCCTAAAAGTAGGCTCTATTATCAGCAATAGGTGGGATTGACCCAATAGATTCCAATGTTGTGGCATTTAATCATAAAGGATATGAACCTCAGTTACCATCTCAACTCGCTTTCCTCATTCAAGTGAAAGCCCTCAACAAATCTATTCATCAAACAATTATTAATGAGGGGGCATATACATGTATTATGTCAATGAGTTGCTGGAAAACTTTAGGCTCACCACCCTTGTCGCGATTGTCAATGATGTTAAAAGCATTTTATGGATGGACATACACTCTATACGGGATTTTAAGTAACTTGCAAGTTGAACTGGGGGGTAAAACAATAGAAATTGATGTTGAAGTTATCGATGGAAACCTCGATTACAACATCCTAGTGGGAAGGCCATGGATTTATGCTATGGCTGCTATTATGTCAACATACTTCAGAAAGATAGCATTTCCTTTCTGAGGAGGAATTACAATCATCGACCAACAAACCTTTCTCCCCAACAGTTCACAAGTTACGAGAAGCATCTCGATGATCCACGGAAGCTCTCAATTGCTTCAAAATATCAGAGTGGGCCTACTAAAAGACCCTACATTAAAGGGTACATTTGCCATACCGCCTCCAAACAATCTAGCGGAAGTGGCCAAGGTGGGAACCTGCAATATGGTATCTTCTATTCAGAAGATGTCTGAAAACGATGTTAGCATGGATCATCATCAGTTATTGCCTCCAAGCCCAATAGAAATATTGTAGCAATCAATGTTCTCAGCATGGGAGGCAAACCCAAATCAACGCTCACCAAGTGTTTGGGTAGATAGGTCTAAGGAATATGGTACCTCTTCAGATCCTTGGTTGCATGTACATTCTACAGATGAAGGAATTGTTCAGTCAATGATGATAGAGGGGGCACCATGGGAAGATTACCACCATCGTTCCCATCTTCTGGATTACAACGAAGATTGCTCTAGTGAGCTTAATCATCCTTTAGTTTTTGATTTTCTATCAAATACTGTAAATATGGTGGATTCCAAGCGAAATTTGTCCAATATTGAAGAAACTATTGCCGTAAATATCTTGACCAAACCAGATGTTGTAGAGAATATTCATGTCGGAAAATCTTGTTCTTCATCAGAACTGGAAGTATATTACGCTCTCTTTCACGAGTTTAGAGATGTCTTTGCATGGTCATATGAAGAAATTCCAAGCATTGACTCGAGCATCATTAAATACGAAATTAATATGTATCCAGATGTCAAACCAGTACCACAACGGCTTTGGCAGGTGCACCCAAAGAAAGTCATTGCCATCAAGGTAGAAGTTGAAAAACATCTCCATGCTGGTTTCATTTACCTGGTTCCTCTAACTGATTTGGTATTGAACATTGTTCCTATGATGGAAAAGCAAGGAACGATTAGAGTGTGCATCGATTACAGGGATGCAAATCAAGCTTGTCTAAAGGACAACTACCCTACACCCTTCATCGACTAGATAATTGATGAATGCGCCAGGTGCGAAATCTTTTCGTTTATGGATGGATTTTCTAGGTATAATCAAATAAATATCTGCCCACAGGACCAGTCGAAGACTACATTTATTTTTCCGTGGGGCGCATTCATGTACCACAAGCTACCTTTTGGTTTAAAGAACGCAGGGGAAACCTTTAAGAGGGTAATGAATTATACCTTCCATGACATCAAGAACATCATTCAACCATACCTTGACGATCTTCCAGCTCCTTCGCGAAAGCAAACCGATCATTAACAACATTTGAGAGCAATATTTCTACATTACGGACACTATAAGATATGACTCAATCCGCAGAAGTGTGTGTTTTGTGTCAGTTCTGGTGATTTACTTGGCTTTGTAGTTTCAAAGGACAGGATTCACCTCGACCCATGTAAGGTTCAAGAAATCATCGATCTGCCTTCACCTTCAAATTTGCTTCAAATTCAAAAACTCCAAGGGAAAGTAAACTTTATGAGGAGGTTCATTCCAAATTACACTGAACTTGCTAAAGGTTATACGCTTCTATTGAAAAAAGAAGTGCCCTTCAACTGGGATCCGGTTGTGCAAGCTTCCTTTGATGCTCTAAAGGAATCCTTAATAAAAGCATCATTAATGTACCCTCCTGATTATCAAAAAGACTTTAACCTGTATCTGGTTGCGGTAGATATGACCATCTCAATGGTTTTAGTTCAAGAAGACAATGGAATCAAACATCCTGTCTATGTTGAAAATTAAATGATACAGAAAGAAAGTACTCCTATGTTGAAAAGCTGGCTCTCACAGTTGTTCAAGCAGTATAGAGATTTCGACACTATGTCCTCTTTTGAAAAATTACCATTTTGTCAGATTGCAACCCCATGACTTACATCTTGTCGCGACAGTTGCTTGGGGGCAAATATTCGAAATGGATAGCAATTTTGCAAGAGTTTGATCTGGAGTTCGTAAAATTGAAATCAAAGAAAGCTTTGGTTTTCGCGGAGTTACTATGTGACTTCCCATCGTCGTCCAACGATTCCACATCTAAAGCAACAATCATGGATGAATCTTTGTTTATGATATCTTCAAGCGATCTGTGGTATGGGTGTATCTCCAAACCTAAACATATAGTTTTAATACCTCTCACTCAGAACAATGACGTACTCGATACCAAGCAAAAGACTACATGATCGTCCGTGAAACACTTTACCGTCATGGTATCGATACAGTTCTGCGAAGGTGCCTTACCCATGAGGAGGCCGAAAAAGTCCTGAATGATTGTCATTCAGGTGCATGTGGGGGGCATCAATCTGGTTATGCTACAGCACAAAATATTTTATGAGCAGGATAATTCTAGCCAACAATGTTCAAGGATTGCATAACCGCAGTCAGAAGTTGCCATGCTTGTCAAATATTCAACCGAAAAACTAGAATACCACCCATACCTCTATAGCCAGTAGTTGTTGTTGGGCCATTTTCCAAATGGGGCATAGATTTCATGACATATAACCCCACCTCAGCCGAGGGGCATGGATATATCATAGTCGTAGTTGACTATTTTACGAAATGGGCTGAGGCGAGGCCTACATTAAACAATAGCGGCGAAACGACTGCTCTTTTCTTTTTCAATCACGTAGTCTCCAGATTTGGTGTTCCACAAGCTATAGTCACAGATTATGGATCAAATTTCCGCAACCACATGATGGTTGAATTGGCTGCTAAATTAGGACTGTCCCTTGACAACTCTACTCTGTATTATCCGCAAGCTAATGGGCAAGTTGAAGCGATCAACAAAGTCTTGAAGCACATGCTACAAAGGATGATTAAAGTCCATAAACGGAGTTGGCACCTAATCTTGTACTCAACCTTGTGGGCATACCAGACATCGGTGAGAAATGTGATTGGGTTTACACCCTTTCAGTTGGTGTATGGCCTAGAAGCGATCTTACCAGTTCAGTGCCAAATTTCGTCCCTCAAGCTCGCATTCAACCTTCTCCCCGGAACTTCAGAGGAGGAGGCTCGTTTCTTGGAATTAATCCAACTGGATGAAACCCATTGTGACGTCACCTTGGCTAACGAAGCACATAAGAGATGAGTCAAGGCACATTTTGACAAGAATTTCAAACCCTGTGTCTTCTTAGAAGGTGACTTGGTCTTACTTTACAACCAAGAATCCGATAAATTGGTTGCAGGTAAGTTCCGGTTTTTGTGGATGGGTCCCTATATTGTTAAGTGTGTATTAGAAAAAGGAGCCTATGAGCTAGTAGATTACGATGGGATTCCACTGTCGCAACCCTGAAACAGATTGTACCTTTAGCGTTACTATGCTTGACTCAGCGTAGTAACCTGTTCATATGCTTTTGTTACATTTTTGTTTCGTTAAGAGTGATCGTTTTGATTAGGTAATCCACTTCTACATTTTGTTGTAGATGTCTAACCTATTGGAATCATTTGTTGGATACGTTGATGGAGCAACTCGTAGCATGCAGAACCTATCTTCTATAGCCTGGGCCATATTTGATCTAAGCGGCGAGTTAGTGAGTTTCAGAGGGGTATGTATTGGTCGATCGACAAACAACATCGTTAAATATAGCACATTGATAGAGATCCTCTCTGATGCCATGATACATGGCATACACCGACTTGTCGTCTAGCTAGACTCACAACTCGTCATTCGACAACTTACCAGTATCTATTCCGTTTGGAATCCAGCTATCTATCATATGTTCCTACGGGTCAAGATTTTGGAAAGGCAGTTTGATTCTATTCAATATCAACACATTTCCATAACTTAAACACATTAACCAATTCATTAGCAAATTATGTGTTAGATAGACATTTGCAACATTTATAAAAGAAAGTCATTTCATCAATATTTGAAAGGATCATATAACTTAACCAAAATAAAGCTTCGAAAATCAAAAAAATATATAACTATTTATAGTTTGTACATAGTGTTCTATGTCTAGGACAAAATCAGTCGTATGACCCAAAAACTCAAAATGCTAGGGGGCACCCTAGTCTAATGGTGTTGGTGATAACAGGTCACAGCCTATGCAATCATGTGTAAGAACCTAGTCCATCGGCTCAGCACGCCAGTGTTATGGCACTGTAATCTCAGAGGCAGCTCATTATTCCTCACATCCTAAATACCAAGGGTGAGACCCTCGATCTGATCCTGCAACACTGCGAGAGTCTTGGCTAGATCTAGATCGCGAAGGACAACCCTCCCTATAGCCTCTCCTGCTCTCGGTCGCACTACTGGATGCACTAGTCCGATATCTGCATGAAAACATGAGTTTTTATTAGTCTTGAAAAGCATAGGAACATTATGAAAGCAATAAATAGAGATATGGTCAGAGATTTTTGCTTATGACACCCCACTGCTCGCCAGCCGGTAGCACCAAATCTGGCTCACCCCAGAAATCCATCCCAGCATACGGATACTCGACATAAACCATATACTGACGGTTGAACCAATCAAAGAAGGCATCATAGAAGGAAACTTGTGATTAACTAGCATGTCTGGCCATAAGGTCAACCCATCTCTACATTCGTGGCTCAGTCGGTGGTGGCAGACCGAGTGAAATGTACGGTGGCTGCATCAGTGGGATCTTCTCCAAGGCGAAAGCAGTTAGGATAGAACCATAGCTAAAGTTCTTGGAACTTCCATTTTTCACCTTGATAGGTTGTTCTTTTATCACTGGAAGTACTACATCACACCAGTTGAATACCTTTGGTTCAAGGAATTCCAAGGCGTACTGCATAAAGGACCTGTTGGCCAAGTGAAGGGCCGCGCTACCAGCCAATCTAGAAAAGGTGAATAAAATAGTCCTCAAGGACTGGTCGGTGACATCTCAGATACTAATATTGCCTTCCCTACTCGGCTGATATCCTTCCCTACAGTATTGGTGAATATAATCCCTCATAGATTCGCCCCCACGGGCGAAACCTGATAGTGAGAGAGGGGCACCATGCCTCGATAAAACAGTCAATAAGTATATGTCCTCAATAGTCAAAGGGATGTATTTTCCTCTAATCTAGAACACTTGGTTGGTAGGATCCCATGCATCGAGGAAATATTGCAACAAGTTAATTTTTTGCCTCATGTTAGATATGTGGAAGAACTTGAGCAAGCCACAGTTCCGCAATGCAGTTACCGTACTTGGATCATGTAAGGCAACCATATCCTCTTCTTCATGCTCGTGTTCACACCATGTAACAACCATTTTTCTCTGCTGAATCTCTGAAAAACAAACAAGATAAGAATTAGGATCCTGATTTGGCAAAAAACAGGAAAAATTTCCATGAAAAATCAGTGCAAAAATTTTCCTCCTTGCACCCATCACACCCTAGCTATGTACTGGGTGGGATGCATACTGACTGGCTAGTGGCTAGCCTAGTATGCATCGCACCTTTCGATGTATACTAGGTGTTGTGGGGGTAGAACAAATTGTTCAAACCCAGAGGCTCAGAAAAGCAGGAAAACATGCTTTGAATTTAGAAAGGAAGGAATGCAATTGAAGAGCTTAGGTTTAGCTCCTACCTGGTCCATATGACATCGAAAATTGTCCACAAAATCTCCCCAAATTAGCTGGAGAAAATATAGAGGGAAATGCACCTCCAGAGCTCCAAAAATCCCAAATTTGAATGAAATGGTAAAATGAGAGGTAAAAACTACTTTTATGTTATTACTCACGTTATTCAAGTAAGACGTTAGTTTTTTAACTCATTTTCTAAGCCTGTATGAACATTTCTAATCACTTTGATGGAGCAATTGAGCAGGTAGTATGACCATCAAGAGAACATAGTGTTAATGCTGAATCGAATATCCTTGACTTTTATCACGAGCAGTTTTACGCAAAGTTCAAGCTCGTTAAAAGATAAACATAACAATGAGCATATGTTCCACCAGAGTTTAAGTTCATTAAAAAATGAACCCACCTTCGGTAAATAACCATTGCGATCACATTATCATCAGCTTTTGAGCCTTGGTCGTGTTCTTACCATCACCTCCACTCTTTTTTAGACGATCATACGCCTCCATTTGATTGTTTACCCCTTCTGAGGAACAACAACGACGAGTGATTTTGTTAGCTAATCTTCTTTACACTGCCATGATTGAAAAGTTCCAAACCTCACCTGGAACCAGCTGCTACCCGAAAATATCACTCATTCCTCAAAAAATGAGTCTCCTTTAAGCTCTTTTCATCTGTCTCGTAAAATATGAAAAGATTTCCGAGCAATTCGCCTCTTCAGCTCATTAAAGCGATTGGAAGTGCTATCCCTCCTCTAGATTTTAATCTTTTTGGACCTAAGGGATCATTACACAAAAGGATCAAGTGCTTGTCTTGTTCGGCTTGTTAAACCTATTGAAAATTCATCCCTTTCATATTATTTTATATTTTTTCAGACTTAAGGGATTATTTTACAAAAAGGAATACTGGAGTTTCCTTTTCGTCCCTTTTTTAGACTCTCTAAAATTGAAAAAGACCGAGTTATCTTTGTTGTTAAACTCATTCAAACAATAGCGACAAACTTGTTTATGCAAGCAAGAGCAAGTTTCACTGTTGCTAGGCTCGTTAAAACATAGCGGTGGGTTTTCCCGAAGGGAAAATTATAGAACAAGCATATGTTATCGTCCTAAAGCTTGACAAAATAAAGAGGTACTGATCAGCAATGACTGGGGAAAAATTGGGAAGAAAACTTGAAGAAACTTTATTGGTAGCAAGTCGCTCTTGAACATGACATTTTCACTCCATCACCATGATTGAGTTGGGTTGGGTTATTCTGTTCACTGGTCATATCACCATTGGTCCACCGTACCATCCATTTTTGGGGTTAATGCTACCAATCCATTTCAGTGTCACTGATATGTTCAAGAGAAGTCTCTCAAAGAATTCACCAACCTAGCTTGTGTCTCATCCACTGCAATACCTTCACCCTTCATTCTTTCATGACCACCACCCCGAACCTTGTATCATCAGATCATTTTCACCTCCATAAAATCATTTGCTCCATTCCATGTCGTAGATGTGGGATTCATTAATACCCTCTTACAATGGGTCACTTCTTGTCGACATCAGCTCATTATCCAGGAAGTCGACCTAGGAACAACCCTTTCAGTACTTTGAAGCTTGCATGCCTCAATGGCATGTTTCTCACTTCCGGCAACAGGTTTACATTAATGGCCTTTGACCAAAAGATTTTGTGTGATGTTCAACATCGACTCATGTATTCACACCATGTGAATTGTACTGCAGTACCTTGAGGGTCATTATCATTATCGATGATTCCTCTCGTGCCTATTAACAGGTTACATCATTGGCAAGTAATCAGGTGATGTCTTTCCAAGTTTGACACCAGAACATCTTTTCACATGGATCGACTTGTACTTTGGGAAAAGATTGAATGAGTTTTGAAGACCTTGGATCTACTTTCATCCATCTGGGCTGCGATATGATCAGGAAAATAAAAAAATCAAATGTACATCATTGTTGCATAGATAATCATCTAAGCCAAAGGATGATGGCTCTACCAGAATCATCAGTCTGCCACACAGACGATTGTCTGTCCTATGTACATGAAAATGAATTTATATAGCTTTGCGTGGGAATGAACACCTCAGCTAGATCATGAAAATATTGTGAAGATAATGTATTGTATTGTATCTTATTAAAGGTCACCTTCCAGTTCGAAAAAACCTATGATCCTCATGATAAAGCATTTCACCCGACATCAAAATATTTACGACCTCATTATTTACGAGGCAAATCTTATAGACATATTTGGGAACTGCAACCCCAATCTTATATGTCTATAAACCAAGGGCTTCCAAGTCCCTAAAAGTGTTGTTTCATACCCTAAAGGAACAAGGTCAACTGATTACATCATCTCCGAGAAGTTCTCCATGAAAAACTGCTCAAAACTGGTCAGAACTTGACCATCTCACCTTCTCCATGGTCAAAGTGCGATGCATCCCACCTAATGCACACGGGGGGTGCGATGCATACTAAAAATCCCTTCTATGGCATGTGATGGGCGAGAGTAGACAAATGGCAGAGACAGTTTGCAAGGTGGATGATCATGGAATCTTCCAAAAACTTCTCCTGTGACACTTGCCTCTCTAAATTCACCCATGGATGAGTAAGAGATCATGAAATATCCAAGTGGAATTGAGAACTATCAGAGAAATGACACTAATCCAAACCTAGAATCTGACTCACCCACCTGCAAACATCTATATATGGATCCCTCATCCTAGAGATCCAAAGGCTGGAATTTGGTATTTTGTAAGGAAGTGTTGTTGGTTTCTTTGTGGAACATCATAGTGTTGGGTGATATAGCTTTTCATGAGGTGAAGAAGGGCTTTCATGCTAGGAGGATGGCGCTAGGTCAGATCAGTGGGTTGTAATCCTCACTTCTACTACTTCTATCAATAAAGCTATTTGAGTTTTCCTCCATATTCTTGTATGTCTGAGTTGATATATGTATTTGTATGGTGAATATATATATGATCCTATATTGTTTATGATTGTAGATCTCTATGCTTTGATGGTATTATGTTGCTTTGACTCTACAGGTGTTCTTTGAAGCGGGACAAGCGAGGAAGGAGTGGCAAAGATCTGTCAAATGGGAGAGGAAACAAAAAAGGATCCAAGCAAAAGACTGAGGTTGGTACTCTCTGCTTCTCTCTCATTTACTTCTCATAAAGGAAAACACAAGTAACTTTAGTTTGTTTGTTTCTAAGATAGCTACTCATCTTAGTGGGACTAGCAGCGCTGAATGGACACTAGTTTTCCTCGCTAGTCCCACTTCAAAGAACACCTATAGATTCAAAGCAAAATAATACCATCAAAGCATAGAGATCTACAATCCTAAAAAATATAGGATCATATATATATTGATGATACAAATGCATATATCAACTCAGACATACAAGAATATGGAGGAAAACTCAAATAGCTTTATTGATAGAAGTAGTATAAGAGAGGATTACAACCCATTGATTTGACCTAGCGCCATCCTCCCAGCATGAAAGCCCTTCTTCACCTCATGAAAATCTAGATCACCCAACACTATGATGTTCCACAAAGAAACCAATAGCACTTCCTTACAAAATACCTTCACCCTTCATTCTTTCATGACCGCCACCCTGAACCTTGTATCATCAGATCGTTTTCACCTCCAAAAAATAATTTGCTCTGTTCCATGTCATAGATGTGGGATTCATTAATGCCTTCCTATGACGGGTCACTCCTTGTTGACATCAGCTCGTTATCCAAGAATTTGACCTAGGAACAACCCTTTCAGTACTTTGAAGCTTGCATGCCTCATTGGCAAGTTTCTCACTTCCGGTGACAGGTTTACATTAATGGCCTTTGACCGAAAGATTTTGCGTGGTGTTCGACATCGACTCATGTATTCACACCACGTGAATTTTACTGCAATAGATTGATGGTCATTATCATTATCGATGATTCCTCTCGTGCCTATTAACAACTTATCTCATTGGCTAGTAATCAGGCAATGTCTTTCCATGTTCGACGCCAAAACATATTTTCACATGGATCGACTTGCACTTCAAGGGAAGATTGAACGAGTTTTGAAGACCCTGGATCTAGTTTCATCCATCTGGGCTGCAATATATTCAAGAAAATAAAAACATCAAATTTACATCATTGCTGCACAGATAATCATCAAAGCTAAAGGATGATGGCTCTACTAGAATCATATATCTGCCACACAGACGGTTGTTTGTCCTATGTACATGAAAATGAATTTATAAAGCTGAGCATGGGAATGTCTGCCTCAGCTAGATCATGAAAATATTATGAAGATAATTTATTGTATTGTATCTTGTTACAGTTCACCCTCCAGTTTGAAAAAACCTCGAATTCTCATGATAAAGCATTTCACCGACATCAAAAGATTTACGACCTCATGCTTTAGGGGGAAACTGTTATAGACATATTTGGGCACTGCAAACCCAATCACATATGTCCATAAACCAAGGGCTTCTAAGTCCCTAAAAGTGTTGTTTCGTACCCTAAAGGAGCAAGGTTAGCTGATTACATCATCTCCCAGAAGTTCTCCATGAAAAACTGCTCAAAACTGGTCAAAACTCGACCATCTCACCTGCTCCATGGTCAAAGTGCGATGCATACCACCTAATGCACATGGGGGGTGTGATGCATACTAAAAATCCCTTCTATGGGGTGTGATGGGTGAGAGTAGACAAATGGAAGAGACAGTTTGCAAGGTGGATGATCATGGAATCTTCCAGAAACTTCTCCTGTGACACTTACCTCTCTGAATTCGTCCAGGGATGAGTAAGAGATCATGAAATCTCCAAGTGGAATTGAGAACTATCAGATAAATGACACTAATCAAAAACCCAGAAGCTAACTCACCCACCTACAAACATCTATATATGGATCCCTGATCCTAGAGATCCAAAGGCTGGAATTTGTTAATTTGTAAGGAAGTGTTGTTGGTTTCTTTGTGGAACATCATAGTGTTGGGTGATCTAGATTTTCATGAGGTGAAGAAGGGATTTCATGCTAGGAGGATGGCGCTGGGACAAATCAATGGGTTGTAATCCTCTCTTCTATTACTTCTATCAATAAAGTTATTTGAGTTTTCCTCCATATTCTTGTATGTCCGAGTTGATATATGCATTTGTATGGTCAATATATATCTGATTCTATATTGTTTATGATTGTAGATCTCTATGCTTTGATGGTATTATGTTTCTTTGACTCTACAGGTGTTCTTTGAAGTAGGACAAACGAGGAAGGAGTGGCAAAGATTTGTCAAAGGGGAGAGGAAACAAGCAAGGAGCCAAGTGAAAGACTGAGGTTGGTACTCTTTGCTTCTCT
>APFE030689677.1:0-18812 GCA_000404065.3 Pinus taeda | reverse complement strand
CTTTGCTTCTCTCTCATCTACTTCTCATAAAGGAAAACACAAGTAACTTTAGTTTGTTTGTTTCTAAGATATCTACCCATCTTAGTGGGACTAGCAGCTCTGAATGGACACTAGTTTTCTTGATAACAAGGTGATCGCATTGGACCAACAACAATTCCAACTCCAGGGATATCTTGAAGAACTAGGTGAAGCAGCCAGCGAAATTCAGGATGATAACCAACTAGATTTACAAGACAAAGATACTGCGGAAGGTGTATCAGTACTTGGTCATCTTTGCATGTCACTTGTATGGCCAAGAGAGCACGAAGTCCTTACCACAGAGTTGGGTGATCACGTTGGACCAACTGGCCAATGAAGGAAAAGCATGCAACTAGTTTGACATGTTGGCTCACAGGTTGAGGTAATAGGTAACAGAAGCTCAGCAACCACCCAAAGGTCAAAAAGCAGAAATCTACATGTCTGGTTACATGTTGGATGCAATCTTTTCTCCTCATCAATTCCCAGTCTTGAAGTGGGCATGATCATCATCGGAAACCTTTATGACCACTTATTGTAAATTGTTTTCCAAATGCAACTTCTATAGAGACTAAGACAATTTTCAAACCATTTTTTCACCCTAGTGTATAAGATGATATTTAAGCAAGATCCACCTTGCATGTCGAAGGAAGAAATGGAGGCATTGATCGACATAACGGATTGGTATGCCTCACCATTTGGCACCTTCATACATATATACAATACAGAGAAGCCTTTACATGTTTTTCCAAATTTTTCCATGGACAAGCTCATCATGCAAGAAGTGTCATACTACATCTCGGCAGCACTGTCAGCTAGGTTGCATCGGAAGAAGAAGGCACCTTGGCCCACCCTTCCATTATGGGTCAAGTGTATGAGATACGAAATCTCAAGCATGCATATTCACAAACAGAAGAGTTCAAGAAATTTACTTTCGACACCTGAAGCTTCAATCTGTATGACTTGCATTTTTTTGTGAAGGATCACTGCACGAGAGTGAAATTTCTGAGGCTGAGGAAGACCCATGGAGATATTTTCATATCTTCTCCAAGCGCAATGAATGATCAGCATCACTGTGGAATGGTTAGCGAAGCAATGTGAAGCAACATCTAGGAGAGCACGAGTAGCATCAGTAGGAGACATAAGCATACCAGTGCACGGCAAAGGAAAGAGGAAGATTGTCGACAACATAGAAGTAGAACAAAGCTAAAGTTCAGAGAAGACCCACTTGTGGAGAAATCAACTTTGGCAATAGAGGAAAAGAGGAAACAACAAAACAAGACGACCACACAAAAGTAGAGAGAAAAATAGAGGATGGAGGAAACAACACGACAAGACAACCACACAAAAGTAGAGAGAAAAATAGATGATGGAGGAAACAATGAAGGAGTTGCAACAGTTGAAGGAGAAACTCCATAACGAACAGGAGTTACGTAGTAGGAGAAAGAAGCACAACAGGGAGAGATACAATAGGGGGCACAACATGTGCAGACAAATGATAATGTGCTCATATAGTTAGTAGATTCATCCAAGCAGTTGTTACAAAGTAGATAGGGTGAGCAGTCGTAGGAGGAGGACTTATATCAAGAGATTGAATGAGTACTTGAGCAGATGGATATGGGGATGGAGTAGCCTATGTTATAAAAATACATCGAACTCATCCCTTCCCACCAAGAGGTCGATCCACCAACTTCACCACATCCAGAAGCAGAGAAAGTCCCAAGCAACCAAGGAGACGGTGAGATCCTTAGAGACAATCCGAAGGAAGAGACACAGATCATAGAGTTGTGCAATCACTTAGAGTGTCTACTCTATATGACCACACATCTATCACAAATTTTGAGGAATGAGTGATCGTATATAACGTGTGCAAGCATCCAAAAGCATTGGACGATGCTACCATAGCATATACCGAAGAAACTAGCTTGAGTGTTCACTTCTTGATAGCAAAGAATGGGCGAATGGCTGAGTTATAGAAGGCAAAGCAGGGAGGAGAACTAGTTACAGCATCTACTCGAGCAGAGTTGAAGAAGGCAATGATGGATGAAGTATCATCCCTTCAGACAGTCATGTAGGCATTGTATTCCAAATTTGGTACCGTGCATACGGTAGTTGTCCATCTATATGATTGGCAGCAATGATGTTCTAGGAGAGCATGTATCTTGTCAAAATTGAATACTATTGTTGACCACATGCAAACATGAACAATGAGATACAAGGGATCTCGATTACACTTGCCCAAGATGATGAAGCCCTGAGTGATCGATTTGAAGGCACACATTTGGAGTTAGATTTAAAACTATGAATAACTCCTGCAACTCATCACTAGTTTGCACGCTTCCCATGCATGGGTGTTCATAAGCATGGATTTTGTTGTGCGCGCACATGTGATCCCATCTATTGGGACACTCACCGAAGCAAAGACAAAGGCACAAGTTTGAATGGAGCTTGACTTGTACCTTGACGAGGTGATGCACATAGCCAATAGCACAGACTTGGAGATCAGTGCAGACACTATGCATCAGTATGTCATTGGTCCAACCGCACTCAAGACAATGATGTGCATGTTATCGGATGAGTTGGACAGAGTAGCCAGAGAAGTGTACCCAGATGCAATGGAGGCAAGAGTTCATTTCTAGAAAGATGTCACCACAGTGTACATGGACACCATTGTGGACTATCGAGCTTGGTATCAGTTTTCCACCATCGACTATCATGAGGATGTCAAAGAGTTGGTATTCCCACAGTTTTTGGAGTCATAGTGATGTCTTACATGGCTTTCTCAAGCCTATTTTTGTCTCACATGGGTACATGTGAATATTGTATGTAATGTCTTGTCAAGTGGAAGTTCAAGTGTTGATAGTTGAATGTAATAGTCATAGAGTAGTTCAAGAGTCATGAGGGTAGATGAATAGTCACAAAGGCGAATGTCAAGGGCCACCCCACCCATTGCTATATATAGTCCCCCATAACTAATTTTATAGGATTTCGATCATCCAATCTTCCGATAATAGTATCTTAGAGAAATATTAGAGAGTATAGTAACAAGCCTTGGCTTCTCCACATTGCAGAGCTAGTACATCTCTTTGGAGGAGCAGGCAATACTGAATGTAATGTCATGCTACCAGGACTAGTGGTTGGTCATGGTTGTACTGTATGATTAGAACTTTAACTTCTTAATATAACAGAGCCAACATGTTTCATGTAAATGTTGTTATTGTATTTCAGCTATCTTGGTTACTCTAATGATATGTGTATATGTTTTCTTATGCATGCATGTATGGAATCTTTCTGTATAAGTATGTATGAATCTTATTGAGATGTGATGTTGGTTTAACCATCACTTTGGATTGTTAGCTTACTTTATTTCCAGTTTGTGATGCATCTTTTCTTGTGTGTTCCCTTCTTAGTCGCATGCTTTCGCAAGTTTCCAAGGGGCACACTCACCTCACTTTCTATGTGTTACAACCGTTCGTGCACCTTAGTTGGCTTGTTGTGCATGTCATACCCTTTCTACCAACAGGGACATCTTACTTTCCTTTGCACGCAACTGTGGTCAAGGCGATACTATATGACTCACTGCTAGGACACCTACACCAAATGGTTTGAGGTCTAGTTGGGACTTCTTACTAGGGAGATCCCCTGACATGTTGGCGGTTCCAGCACCATCAACATTTCTGGCGCTAGAAGGAGGGCTAGATGACAAGCTCATCCCTTACATCTTCTTTTGAATCTTCATGCATCTATCATGGATACTATCAAACTCGTCCCACCACAATGTTTTTCACATGCAGAACCTCTATATATCATGCAGGAGTTTTGTGATCTCTTGTCCAATTTCATGTATGATGTTGAAGGTGAAGAATCTTGCCCTGAGTACTTAGAAGAGTTCTATGCATAAGAGGCCAGTGTGCTTCTTGCATACACACTTCGGGAGTCCCCACTATGATGGTGCTGGAGTCTGCCACCCAACAGCATGCACTCACTTGAGTAGTTCTGTGATCTCATTGAATCTACTTTCCATCATTTTGATCCAGAACCTCTTTAATTTTTTTTTTACAAAAATAGAAGGCACCACATGAATCGCCTATGGAATTTTGGGACCACTTCTGTATGTTGCAGTTTCAAGCTCTTGAAAGTTAGATGATATTCCAATATCTCACGGATAGATTTGAGTATTGTCTTATGAAATACTTTAATCCTAAAAGGAAGTTTAAGCCCAAGCCCTACTCAATATACTTTGGTGATGGAGTTGCGTAATCACAGATGGACATGGTCATTGTCACAAGTGATTTTTCATTGTCCCCTCATCAAATAGCTCCACCACTGCAGAGTGATGTGGGTGAACATGCATACACATCCATTCAACTATCACATCCTCCCAACATCATTTCTTTTAATTGTCTCACAGATTAGGTTTGTAATCCCATGGGTTGTCACATTTATTTCATTCCTCAACCTCCATCTTTGTATTTTGATGATCCTCCAGATGAAACTATCTTGTGTTCTTCCATTGCATTCTCTACACTTGTTGTGAACAAGAATCAATCTATCAATGGAGTTGGTGTTACACAACCAACCTACGATGACATTCATGAAGAGTATGACTAGGAGCTTGAGCATCACTCCTCAGCGAAGGATCACTCCATTCTGTCTGACCCTCCTCTTTTCCTGACATCTTTGTTGATTCTACCATCCATGATTTCACATGTGTATATTCGTTTACGGATGCACCCATTGTTGATCATTTGCAAAACACACCATATGTCAGTCTATCATCCAACAACAGAGAGGACAAATCATTCATTGAAATTCCACTTGATTTTTCATCTACTTTTTCTGGAAACATAAAGGGTGAATTTTTCCGCTTCTCATCTACCCCTCTGTTTGATTCATCAAATCATGAGAATGCTGATGAAATAATTGATTTTGCTTATCATAGTTGTCATGATCTATTTAACCCCGTATTCAATCACGATGATGATTATATTGCAGTTGATTTTTCCAAGCCCCCTGTTTATGATGATATATATGTTGACGAAGTCAAAACCCCCCAGACTGTCGAGGCACTTTAGCTCGAGATGATGGTCATGTCAGGCCCTCACTATCCTGAGGTTGGTTTCACTTTTGATCAGGAAATTGTTGAATCACCTGATGCTCCTCATCACTCTTTTGTATGCATTCGATATCAATCTCACACACAGATTTCTCTTCCTCCACTTGATCTACATGATGCCATCACTCATGAATTGGAGGAATCTTACATAGCAAGAACACTTGCACGATGCAAGTTGTCTTTGATTCTTTCATTTGCTTGCATGTCATAGTTAAGAGTATTCATATGCTTAACAGTTGCAAGTAGTGTTGCACAACATCATGATAAGTCCATGGATTACATGTCATGCACTTGCACTCACTTATGTTCTATGGACAGATTTGAACTCGAAGTGTGTTTGTATTCATTGTTATATCTTTCATGTTTGCTGGTTCACACAACTATTTTGTTTGGAACCATGCCTTCACCAGCGTGGGTCGACCAATGAACTGGTGGCTACATTGGAAGTATCACTTTGCATGATAAAACCCATGCACCATTAGCTTAGGAGTAGGAGTACTGTTTTCTTTTGGTTTGTTTTCTCTCATGTATGTTTGCTTCCTACTTTGCATGTTTGTTTTCTTGCTTGCTTGTTTTCTTAGTCGATTTTCTCACACATTTACTTTTGATTTTTATTTGTTTTTTGTTTGTTTCCTTGTTTATGTTCGTAGGTAAGTTTCACATCAAGTCGTGCATGACTCTTGAAACAAGTTGGGTAAAGTACAAGAGGACTTGTGTAGTTATCAATACTTAGTTACCTGTCGTCCTTCCTATGTATGAAGAACTTGTTATCTTTAGCCCATGATACATGATGGAAAATATGTCTTGTTCTAAGTGAACCTAACTAAAAACACAACGCTTGCACGCTAAGTAGTGTAACTTACTCTAGTCGGTTGTTTCTAGGTTAATCCTTGTCATCTCAGTCTAGTAGAGTAAGGTGAGGGGGAAAACCTTAACAAGCATGTCAAAGGTATATAAAATACTTCTCTGTAGGAAAAACCTCTTCTACTCTCAATAAGTCAGGATCCCTCTACCATTTCTGAAATAAATAAGTTCCACGCACGGTTATGAAAAATGATAAAATGAAAAGTGAAAAGTTAAAAAAAAATGAAAAATGAATAAGGTGAAAGGAGAGAAAGGCTTTCTGCGTAGAGAGGTGAAACAAGTAACTCCATCAGGGTACTAACCAGGCTCACTGGCAACGGAGCGATGCTTATGTTCCTACTTGACTCTGTCGGGGTACTATCCAAGCCTGCTAGTAGCGAAGTGACACCAGAGATGAAACTTAAACTCAGACGACCATGCTACTTGTACACCAATATACCCCTCATCCCTAATCAAAACAATTATGTTGGCTTGGCTTGGAATGTGTGCCGGCCGACCAAAGCTTGACAAATGCTACATCTTACAATCAAGCAAGTGTGGAAACCATGATGAATAGAGAACTGAAAAATACTTTTGTAGGTGTTAGACTTTCTTTTCACAAACAAGGTCCATTCAGAGAGCTGGAGTTCTACTTGTGTGTCGCTGAGTGTTGTAGCAGCTACAACCACCCACCAAATTTTTTCCTTAGCTTCATTTTAGAGCCTCCCTACCAACCATCTTTAGTAGCATGTCTTGCACTATTTGTACATAAGCTTCATTGGTTTTTCAAAAGCTTGCCAACCTATGCATGATGGTTTGCTTCAATCCCCTCACAAGCTTCCAGCCTAGACTTGGGCCAGCTGTTGGCTGACCATCTCCCTCATAAAATTGCACAATTCTGGAGAGTAACCAACCTTCCCTCCATATTTGCGCAAATCTGTTGGCTCAAAAATTGTGTAATCCAGTCAAACTGACTTCCTAAGGAAAATTGCGTAATCTAGCGCACCATAGGAGCTCAGCCTAAAAATTGTGCATTTTTGGAAAGTAGCTAGTTGCTCCTCCAAGGAATTGTGCAATCCATATGGACAACTAGCCTAGCTTCCTCCATGAAATTGTGCAAAAATCCCTCTCACTCAAGCATGCTGTTGCATGTACCTTCAGGTTGATTGGTTCCACCCAGGACCCAACAACTTGACTTGCATGCATGGGCTGATTTTTCCTGAAATACAAAAAAGCAACATGCAAAAAGTATCCCTGTATTTTAGGAATCTATTTTTAGCAATTGGAGGTTATATGCAAAGATCATTTTAGAAATGTTCCTCCAAGTGTCGATTTTGCCTAGATTTGTGTCATGTGCATCATGAGCCTCAAACTTATTTATTCAACCTTCAAAGCTCATTCCTCACATCAATATCGGATCTCTACCAACCCACATGACATCAAGAGTCTTCGACACATTCAAGTAAGTTTGATCTATTTTTATTTTGAATTATTTCTGTAGCTTTTTGTGTTTTAGCTTTTGTGAGTGTTGTCTGCTTGATTTCTGTGAATGTTTGTTGTCGTTTGCATGCATGTTATCATGTATAAGAACTGTTTTAGTTTTCATTTGCATCTCACTATTGCCGCATTCATGACATTTTTTCGCATGAATGGTTGCCGATTCAGTGACCCACTTCACACACATGCTTGTTTTTCTATTTTTTGAATCTTACATTCATTTTTTGCATGCACAATCGTTCATTCTTTCTTATACTTAGTATCATCATGCATTCACATCTTCATATGCTTTCAGTTGTCCGTCGGTGGGTTTGGGCAACCTTGGCTGTGACTTTGCCTTGATTAGACAAAATTGCATAATTATGAGAGGGAAGGCTCTACCTTCCTCCTAGAAAATGCGCAAATATGGCCAAACAACTTCCTCTAGTCTTCCTTCACAATTCTGAGAGGCAGTGTCTGTTGGCCCAGCAAATGGTGCAATGTAGTCCCTAGGCTTGCATCATTTGCAAGATGAAATTACACATTGTGCAATATCAACACCCAACAGGCCAGTTTGGATTATTCATTTCACAATTACAACATTCAACCAACCTCCTAATAGTCTGGAATGCCTTTTGTACAGTTCTGGCAGTCAGTCTCCTGATCTCCTAGTGAAAATTGTGCAATCCTTGCCAACAGTTCCTCGTGTATTTTGCATGTCAATCCTCAAGTTTGCATTGGTTTTAACTAACATATTTCTTCCCATACATGTCACCATGTCTCCAAATATAGCAAGTGTTCTTCCATCTCTCAGCAGTTCATGATCAATGGCCTCAAAGAGAGTAGCGTCAAAGGAAATTGATGAAAGCGCAACTGGAGAAGTAGTTAAGCGAGGGTTTACAAGTTTGTCGATTTATGAAGACACCAAGCTGATCATAGACAAGGACATCAAGCTGAAATGGAAATAGGCCAATGATGCATTCTCAGGCACATTTGGGGAATATATTGAAGACCACCAAGTCTATGTGAACATTCACAAGTCTAGCTTGTACTAGATTCCATGCAGGTATGTCGTGTTCCCATGCACGGACATGATACATTGGATCGTCTCACACACTCAACCTGAGATGATGGTATTGATCAATGTCAGTGGGACAAAGATTGCTACCTTCAGGGCATAGGATTATCAGCAAATGTACTACTTTCTGAACCTAGTGATCACCATGGACACACCCTTCAGAATACCCAACAACAATGGAAACTCTATGGATATCTTGAAGAATTGGGTGAAGGAGATAGAAAAATTTAGGATGACACCCAACCACATTTACAAGATGAAGATATTGTGGAATTCATATCAGTACTTGGTCATTTTTTCATGTCGCTTGTATGGCCAAGAGAGCACAGAGACCTTCCCACAGAGTTGGGTGATCGTGTTACACCAACTGGCCAGTGAAGGAAAAGTATGCAACTGGTCCGACATGTTGACTCATAGGTTAAAGGACTAGGTAACAGGAGCTCAACAGCCATGCAAAGATTAGCAAGCAGAAATATACATATTCGCTTACATCTTGGACGCAATCTGTGCCCACCAAAAGTTCATGGGCTTGAAGCAAGCATGGACATTAGCGAAAACCTCTGTGAACTCTTATTGTAAAATTTTTTCTGAATGTAGCTTCCATGGATTCATCACATAGTTTTCAGACCATTTTGTCACCCTGGTGTATAAGATGATATTTGAGCAGGATCCACCTTGCATGTCAAATGCAACAATGGAGGCAATGATTGGCATAGCAGATTGGTATACCTCATCATTTGGAACCTTCATACAGATGTACAACAAAGTGAAGCCTCCGCATGTTTTGCCGAATTTTTCAATGGACAAGCTCATCATGCAAGAAGTGTCATACCACATCTTGGCAGGACTATTAGCTAGACTACACCAGAGGAAGAGGGAACCTTGGCCCAATCTTCCGTTGGAGGTCGGGTTGTACGAGATATGCGATCTCAATCATGCAAATGCCACAACATAAGGTTCCAAGAAATTTACTTTTGGAACCTGAAGCTTCAATCCGCATGACCCGCATTGCTTTGTGAAGGATCACTGTGTGAGAGTGTAATTTTTGTGGATCCATGGGGCATGTCATTAGGTTGAGGAAGACCCATGGAGATATTATCATAGCTTCTTTAGGCCCAATGAACCAGTTGCCATCACTATGGAATATTAGCGAAGCAGCATCTAGGAGAGCACCAGCAACAGCAACAGAGGTAAACATTTCGGCGCTTGACAAAGGGAAGAGGATGGTGGAAACAATTAAGGAGTTGCAAGAGTTGAAGCAACAACTCCGGAAGGAACATGATCTACATAGATAGGAGAAGGAAGCGTAGTAGGGATAGATACGGTAGGTGTTACAACATCTACAGACATATGAAACTATGCACGTACAGGTAGTAGAATCATATGAGCAGCTGGCATAAAGTAGACAAGGTGAGCAAGACTTCACTCAAGAGATTGAACGAGTACCTGAACGGATGGATACGAAGATGGAGCAGATTGATCTAGAGAAAGACATCAACCTCATACCTTACCACCAAGAGGTCAATCTACCGGCTTCACTGCATCTAAAAGTAGAGTAGGTCCCAAGTAGCCAAGGAGACACTGAGATCCTTGGAGACAATCCGGAGGAAGAGATGCACAACATATCATTCGACAAGTCACAGCATAAAGTTGTGAAATCACGCAGAGTGTTTATTCTGGATGACAACACATCTCCTACATTGTTTGAGTAACGAGTGATTGTATTTAATGTGCGTAAGCATCTAGCAACATTGGTCGATGCTACCAAATCATATGTCAAAGCCACTAGCTCAAGTGTTCGCTTCTTGATAGCAAAGAACGAGAAAATAGATAAGGAGTTATACATTGCCAAGTAGGGAGGAGAACTCGTTACATCATCCACCCTAGCAGATTTGAAGAAGGTGACACTAGATGAAGTATCGTCCCTTGAGACAATCATGCGAGCATTATATTTGAGATTTGGTACCGTGCATAAGGAAGTTGTGCATCTCAATGATTGATAGTAGAGATGTGCTAGGAGAGAACGTATCTTGTCAAAGTTGAATACTGTTGTTAACCACATGAAAACATTGATAATGAGATACAAGGGAGCCCCGTTACACTTTCCCAATATGATGAAGCCCAGAGCAGTCAAGTTGAAGGAATGCATCTGGAGTTAGATCCGGAACTATGAAGAACTCTCGGAGCTCATCACTAGTTTGCAGGCTTCCCATGCATGGGTGTTCAAAAGCATGGATGTTGTTGTGTGCGCACATTCGATCCCATCTATTGGGACACTCACCGAAGTAAAGACAAAGGCACAAGTTCGACTGGATCTTGACTCGTACTTTGATGAGTTGATATTGATAGGCACCATCGCAGACTTGTGATCAGTGTAGACACTATGCATCACTATGTCGTTGGTATGACTACACTCAAGACAATGATGTGCATGTTATTAGACAAGTTGGATAGGGGAGCCAAAGCAATGTACCTATATGCAACGGAGGCAAGAGTTTGTTTCGAGAAAGATGTCACCACAGAGTACATGGACACCATTGTGGACTACCAATATTAGCATCAGTTCGCCACCATCAAACATCATGAGGATGTTGAAGGGTTAGCATTCCCACGATTGTTTGATTCATAATGATGTCTTTCATGGCTTTCTCAAGCCTATTTTCATCTCACATGGGTACATGTGTAGATTGTATGTAACGTCTTGTCAAGTGGAAGCTCAAGTGTCGATAGTTGAATGTAACAGTCATAGAGTAGTTGAAGAGTTATGAGGGTAGATGAATAGTCACAAAGGGGAATGTCAAGGGCCACCCCATCCTTTGCTATATATAGCCCCTCATAACTCATTGTATAGGATTTGTTTCAACAAAACTTCCAATAGGAGTATCATGGAGAAATTTTGAAGAGTATTGTAATGAGCCTTGGATTCTCCACAGTGTAGAGCTAGTACATCTTTTTGGAGGAGCTGGTGGTAGTGACTGTAACATTCTGCTACCAGGACTAGTGGTTGGTCATGGTTGTATTGTATGATTCGAACTTTTACTTCTTGATATAACAAAGCCAACATGTTTCATGCATATGTTGTTATTGTATTTCAGCTATATTGGTTACTCTAATGATATATGTATCTATTTTCTTACGCATGCATGTATGGACTTTCTGTATAAGTATGTATGAATCTTACTGAGATGTGTTGTTAGTTTAACCATCACTTTGGATTTTTATCTTACTTTCTTTCCAGTTTGTGATGAATATTTTTTCATGTGTTCCCTTCTTAGTTGTGTGCTTTCACAGGTTCTTCAAGGGGTGCACTCATCTCACTTTTTGTGTGTTAGAACCATTCATACACATTCCTTGGCTTGATGGGCATGTCACACCCTTGCTACCAACAAGGACATCTTACTTGCCTCTGCGTGCAACCGTGGTCAAGGAAATACCATACGACCCACTACTGGGACTCCTACACCAAATGGTCTAAGGTCTAGTTGGGACTTCTTACCGAGGAGATCCCCTAACATGTTGGTAGGTCAAGCATCATCAACAAGTCTTCAACCCTAAGAAAAAACCATAGATGAATTTCGCTCCTTTTATAGTCTCTTCAAGATGGAGACTCCTTTCACTTCCTTATTTGGCCTCCTTGAGAAAAGTCTCTTCCCAAAATTCATCACTCTTTATATGGCTACAAGATTTTGTCTATCCTAGCCAACTTTGGAACTGCAATATTTTGCATGTGTGAGGGTAAAATGGACCAAACAATTCTTGCAATGCTGACCCTTCTCCTTCACTATCCTTCCTTGTTCCTTCGTTGTTCTAGAGGCTCTTCAGTATGGTTTTCGCACTTCTTCTTGGTGAAATTCTTCGCATGGGTATTTATAGTCATTGGTTCATCTCGATTAGGCTCACATGATCCCTAGAGAAGGCTAGCATGATCTCTCTTGAATCTTCTCTATATTATAAGATGACTTTAGTGAGGGCTAGTGACATTGGCTTGGAGGTTTACTTACAAGAAAAAATATGATTCTTTCCAATATGTAACATGACTTCATTACATGAAAATGACTAGATGAAAAAATCCCTAAGGACTCTCAATGGAAGTCTCAGCTAAAATAAAATCTCTTCCTCACGAAACCCATGATGGAAGTATTACAATAATATTATTTTTCTTTTTTTCATCTATTACACAAAATCATAATTACATGTCATTATGAAGATCGAACCTAGTTCTTCACTCGATCTCTCTAGATGATGAAATTAATGCCTTAAGAATTTATTGACTATTGATTCTTGAAGTTGTAATATAATATAATTTTATACTATTTATTACTAATTTGTTGTTTATGTTTTCTTCACTACATTTTTCTAACACTTCTTTTACCTTTCTTTTGTTGGGTCCTTTACCTACCTTAGCATGAGTAACAAATTTTTTGAATTTATCTTTCTTAGATATTGATTCCATCTTAAATCTGAGAGAATTATTAATTGGAGGATACCTTTTAATGCTAAGAATATCATCCGAGATCTTGGAACAATTTTCAAGCTTTTGATTTTGAGACAAATTATCACTATCATTTTCTAAATCATTTCTCAATGAAATTGTCTAAACTTCTAGTCTCTGATAGAAAGCTTCTCTCTTACTCAGCTAACTTTTCAAGGTCATTTAGTTTGTTTAGTTCTCCTTGTTGAGTGTTCAAATCAATAATTAATTTTCTCAACTCATATTCTCAAGCTCTTATTCTTCTTGTCACTTTGTTTTCATTAATTCTAGAGTAGAGATGAGCTTCTCATCCACATGTTCTTCTACTCTTTTAGTCTTACTAGAAAATTGACAACCAAGATCTATTTCACCTTCATCTCCCTCTTCATCACTATGAGGGATGCATTAACATGCTTCTATACATGAACACTCATATGATCATTTATCATTTTCCTCATACATTTCTCTTTCTTATTTTGTATAAGTATCCTTATCTGTAATTGATATGAATGTTATACATTCTTCAAAACTACTAGGTGTATGACTATATCCATCCTCAAAGAATGCACATGAACATTTATATGATAAATGAACTACTTCTTTACATTTGCAAAAAAATAGTATCTTACTTGTAGTTTACATCACCTTAGGATATTCTTCTTCATCTATGGAGTGATGAGAAGAATTTTGCACATTGGGAGTGAGATATTTCACCTTCTGAGCATCTTTCCTTTGAAATTATTTCTTCTTCTTCTTCTTCATTCATTTCTTCTAAGTATCTTGATGGGCCTCTAAATTAGACATAAATTAAGGCCCATGCCTTTAAATTAAACATAAATTAAGGCCTATGACCATCCATAAGAACATTAAACCTCTCTTTTTGCATTAGACAACATATTTTAAACTTATATTCATTAGGAAGGTTTATGAATAATTGGATATTTGTACCTAATATTATTTATTTTTGTGGAATATTATGAGAATATTGGGAATATTATGAAGATTTGGAGGAGGAGATAATTTAGGGATTTGTTCCCTACTACAGGAGGATCAATAATGAATAATAAACCAATAATATATTATGGAATTATAGTACAGATTGTGGAACTTTAATGATTGAGAAAATCTAGGAATGTGTTCCCTACCATTTAATGCAAATTCCTAGTATTGGGGACCAGATCCATTAATAAAGGGATTTTGGTGGGGAAATCTTACTCCTTTCACGGGGAATGATTCATAATCATTTTATATAAATACCAAGTCAAATTTTCCTCTAGGAAGAGATTTCTATTAGTGTTCTTGTGGAGAGAACTCGTATTTCTGCAGCTCCATTGTATTTTCTTGCAGGGATGTAATTGTATTGATGAAAATAATGAAGATTGGTGTGATGTTAAGCTTCTAAATATTGTTATACTCCATAGGTATATGAGTTTCCTTGGGCTTGGCCGTCCCAGGAGCCTCAATGCCATTTTGTATCATTTTCTTTCCTTCTCTTCACTTCTTATTCACATGCATCTCTTGTTTTTATTTCTTTCTACTTCTACATGTAGTATTAATGATTTCTTGTTGTACGATTGAGTTAAATGGTTATTGTAAGTTCTTTTGCAATAACAAAAGAATTATTTCATCCTGAGAAAAGCTTTGGAAGTTCATAGTAATCATTGAGTTTCTTGGATTAGCCTTTTTATTCCCAAATCTAGATTTCTCAAACTCCTTTGTAGAAAAGAACAACAAATTTCTGCTATTTAGAGCATGCTAATGATATTCAATTGAGTTGGTTCCAATTGAATTAGATCAAAAGAAAATTATAGTTGATAACAAAAACCACCCCATTGCATTTTCACATGATTAGGTTATACATTTTTTAAATTTACTAGCTCATTAGTTCTTGAATTTCTAGATTTTCAACTAGTGATGTTTTTATATTTTTTATCATGTGTTAATATAGGTCTTTTTGAGTGATTCCACTTGGAATGGGGACCTAAGACATAAAAATTTGTCCCATCCAATTTGTATTTTATTTTATTGGTCATTCGATGAATTATAATTTCGTATAGTAAATATGTAACATCCCGTAGTAAATCAGGGGATCCTGTAGGAAATCACTGTAGCATCTTGTAGGAAATCACTATAACATCCTGTAGCAAAAGCCTATTTTGAGCCTAAATTGAGAAAATCCATCATTGAAGCTAGGATTATGCCTCTACTTGACACTTATGTCATCAAGACCAGTTTAACCCTCTTGCTCCACACTTGTCTCCCCTACCAAACATCAAGGAAATATTAGCATTTGCATTTATAAAGAAAAAAGATTTTAAAATATGAGTTCTTTGATATTTACACATGCACACAACAATTAGTACTTTCTAGATCAGATTTCATGCTCAGTTAGTTTAAATCATCACATGTGATAAATAGGGTTAAGCTAGGTTTCTTTCACATTTGGTTCATGATCTTTATGCAATTAGAATAGGTTTCTTTCCTTGTACTTTGTTTCTTGCAATAGGTTATGGTTCCATTTTAAACATTTCATTTTCTGCAATTAGTTTAGGATTTGACTTCAGTACATGCACTCCATTACATCATGATAGCAAAGGAAGGACACAATATATGTTGCACATATAGTGTCGATACCTCTTAGGTTTGTATGAACCCCGGGTTAATAATTAAAGTTGGCAGCCTTGAAAGTTGCAACATTCTTGTTGCAATATCAAGGCTCATCACTTTTTGGTGCAGTTGTCAGGGAGGTGTCAAAGTATGCATTGTTTTCTTCCCTAGTTGATTCATTTCTTTTTACTTTTTTAAAAAACAAGAAATTAATTTCATTAGGAATATTTCATTTCAAAAATAGAAAAGTGCATTGCATTAGTGTTTTCATTCAATCATAAACACAAAACAAAAATCTCCAACACAAACCCACCCCCCCTTTTGATCACGTGGTTTAGTAAGAGCCACATCACCATTCACTTTTGGAGGTAGAAGAAGAAGATGACAAAGAATGAGGAATAAATGGACGGAGATGATGATAATGAGGAAGATCCTCTTGGATTTCCCATTGAAGGCACTGATGGTAGGGTGCACATGAAGAACATCCCTGCATGTTTTCATACAAAATTTCATGGTTTAAGGTGAGAGGATCCGGAAACCTTTCTCTTTGAATTTGAAATTGTTTGTAGATCTTATGGTTACTTATTAAAAACTCCAAAATTGAGATTGTTTCCGACAACATTGAATGATAGAGCTCTTAAATGGTTCATGAGTTTAGGGACTAATTTAATAAGATCATGGAATGATATGCAAAAGATAGTTGTAGAAAAATATAAATATCATGATCTTAATGAAGAAATATTTAGAATGAATAAAAGAGAAGTTGAGAGTCTAGAGGATCTAATAGAGAGGTCCATGTATAATGTTAAGAGGGAAAAACTACACCATTTAGGATCTGACACACTAAAAATCCTATTACTTAGAACAATTAGGGATGTGTGGATTGATCTCCTTGATCTCATGAGTAGAGGTGATGTATACCAATTATCATTTGAAGCAATTTTTGAAACATGCAAACACATATCAAGAGGAAAAGTGTTATATACATATGTAGGCACTTCAACCCCAATCTTATATGTCGATAAACTAGGGCTCTTCAACCCCCAAAAGTGTTGTTTCATACCCTAAAAGAACATGGTCAACTAATTGCATCATTCGCCAAAATTTCCACCTGAAAAACCATCCAGAATTGGCCTAAACTAGACCATACTGACTGCTCCACTATCAGGGTGTGATGCTTACTGACTTCTACACTAGCTAGGTGCAATGCATACTGATTAGGCCGTTTTTAGGGTGTGATTAGCAAGGATGGACAAATATCCGAGACAATTTGTTAAGTGGATGCTCATGGAATCTTCTAGAAACTTCTTCTATGACACTTGCCTCTCTGAATTCACCCAAGGATGAGTAAGAGATCTAAGAAATCTCCAAGTGGAACCAGTTACAACAAGTGGAATGATACTAATGAAAATCCCAAAAATGACTCACACCCTTGCACATATCTATAAATGGATCCCTCATCTGAGAGATCTAGAGGTTGGAATATTGTAATTTGCAAGGACGTGCTGATAGTTTGTATTTGAGAAAGAGCATTGTATTGTTGGTGTGATCTTTTTATTTCATGAGATGAAGAGGGCTTCATGCTGGGAGGATGATGCTGGATAAAACAACTGGGTTGTAATTCTCCCTTCTATTTAATAAAGTTCTTTGAGTTTTCTTCCCTATAACTGTGCAATTGTGAATGTTATTATTTATGAATGCCATTGTATGTTCATTATATTTCTGATTCTGTAATGATTATGATATAATAGATCAAGATGCTTTGACGGTTCTTTGTTACTGTGTTTCTACAGGTACTCTCCAAGCGGGATAAGTATGGAGAGGAGTTGCAAGCTATGTCAAGGGGGAGAGAGATCAAACAAGGAGTTAAGCGGAAGATCCAAGTTGGTCCCTTTGTCTTTCTCTTATCTATTATACATAGAAGAAATCACGAATTGCTTTAAAATGTTGTTTCTAGGGTAGCTGTCAAACCTAAAGGGCTAGTCGATCGAAAAGACACTAGTTTTCCTAGAAACAAAATGGTGACTCCACTAGGGATCAAATAGATGTTTGTTTGTTGTTATTGTTTGCTTTATAAACTATAGACAGAGCCTGAAGTTAGCCAAGTAGCCTTCGAACTGCTCTTTCTCTGCAATTGCATAGCATATGAATGTTGCTTCAGTTAATCTCCGATTTAGTTTATGAATTAAACATTTGAATTACAAGCATTCCAGATGCCCTTTTGGTAGCTCAGTAACTTCTCAAGATCATTCCTCTATACTTTGCTCTTTACTCTCCATCATGGCTCAGCTTAACTCACTAAAAACAACTGCAAATTTGAGCCCAAACCCACTTCAGTTGTGCTCCCTGGCCCATTGCACTGTCTATCACTGTAAACCAATATGAATCACACTCCTTAAGTGTAGCAGGTGTGATGCATCCCTATTTCTATGAAGCCTAGGTGCGATGAATGACTGAACTTATTTCCATTCTTGAAATTTGGGGTTTTTGTCCTTGTTTTTAGTTTTGTTTAGTTGATTTTCTGCTTATGAGTAGTGCCTCATTACTGAAGCCTACTTGCATTACATAGATCAGACTCCTTTGATTAGGATTAGTAAATTTTTTTATGTATTTGTCCATCATTTACAATCTTTTCTCGAAAATTTGCCTAAATCGATCTATGGTTTTGGTACAAAAGGTGTCGTAACTGTCATTTTGTGTCAAAAAGAGAAGTGTTGTTGAGTCTTCCTTCCCTGAATAGTCGATTGAACTTTTCTTCAAGTATTTGATTTGATTTTTTGATATTTGAAGTGTCGAATCATTTTCTATTCGAAATTGAAAAGTTTCATTTAGTCTTCCTTTCTATTTTGAAAAAGAAATTGTCGAAAATGTCGCTTTAAGTAAAAATTTTCAGATCTTTGCTATACTTAGGTTTCCTTTTTGGCATTTTTCACATTAAGGAGAATGAAAAAAAAATACATAAATTTGCATTTGCATTTAGTTTTTGTGCAAAAAATGATTTAGGAAAATGCACTAGGGTGTGCTCTTTGCTCCTTGTTTGGAAGAATTGTAATTTTCTTTCCCTAGTAGCTAGGATTTTCATTGATCAAAATAAACAACGATTGTTTATCATTGTAGATTGCATTTTTAGGAATTTCAAATCAACATCATGTGGTGAACCCTTAAAACGAAAAATTTAAACAAGATCAATTCTAAAATAAATTTCA
>APFE030689675.1:1961-19582 GCA_000404065.3 Pinus taeda | reverse complement strand
GTACCCAGTGTTGTTACTCCTTCAGTGTTGTTACTCCTTTGATGTTGTTACTCCTTTGGTGTTGCTACTCTGTGGTGCAAAAATTTTCTAAGTACCTCATGTTGATACTCCGCGGATGCCATTACACCATCAATGCGATTACTCTACATTTTCACTCTGCCAGGTAAGTGCTAGGAATGTTCCCAAGAAGACTTTGCGGCTTTGATTAGTAATTCTTTTAACATGATTTGAGGTGACCACGAACAGTCATTTTTTAGTTGGGGGGAGGTACAACTATATTTAAAAATGGCAGCGTAATCAATTTGAACAATGATTCATTGATGTCATCATAAAAAGCTTGTGGCAATACGCCAACTCCACAATTCTTAACTTACTCTGCATATTTATCAATAGATACTGGATTTAATAAAACTTTCCCTTTGGAGTCTGTAGAGTAATTACCATAATGGCTTGCCATTATTTCCATAACTTGCCATGGATTTTTCCCATATTTCTAAAATTTTCCCTTCGTACACCCCGCTATCATCATTTCCTATTCCTTTCTACAAAGAAAAATCACCTGCCAATAATCCCTCCTAACAATTTTTCTGCTACTCCAAAGTGTTACTACTGAGCTATAGCAAAATGGGTGGAGCGTTTATGAGACAAGAACCAAAGAGCACAATTTTGTTCTGTAGTAATGCAGATGTATTGTAGGTCTTTGTAAATGCATGCTGGGATAGATATTATGAGAGATTGTAGGGGTTTGATGAGACAATTATAGCTGAATTTGTGTTGAACTTGGAAGAATATCATTCCAGAGTTCGGGGTCTCAATATCCCTATCACAGAGGCAGCTGTCTCGGCTGTCAGTGGACTACCACAGGAAGGGCAGAAGTAGTTTTCGAGGAAGGTTCCCTTACCGGAGTTCTTGGAAGTATTTTTACAAGCCAAGGAAACATAAATTCAAAAAGGAAGGGGGTATGATCGTAAGTCACTACCTTAACCCTAGGGTGAAGTTGCATACTTTGTGTTAAGATACAATACCTGCGAAGGGTGCTTACAATGCTATTCAAGTATCATTTTAAATTGTTAGCATCCCTTCAGTTCTGGCATGCACAAATTCATTCACTAAATATGCCTTTCTTCCTCTAGAAAAGTCTTTAACTGATGGTGCAATTTGCCCGTCGCTCTCAGCAAGTATTAATAATACTCATGAATCATGGGTTGGTCTGGGTACTGGTATTTCAAGTGTTGGCTCAAACTCCTATACCTTGGCCACAATTCATTGAATTGTTGGAAGAAGAACTGGAGGGAATTATACCTATAGAGGGGAAGGATGGTGAAGGCTCAACCGAAATGGAAGACACCATAGCCGATGTTATCCCATAAGAACCAGTATCGTCTGTTGGCTTAGTTAAAATGGAAGACACCACAGTCGATGTTGCTCCATAAGAACCAACATTTCCTGTTGGCACAGTTGAGATGGAAGACACCATAGTTGATGTTGTCACACAAGAGCTAGCATCACCTATTGGCTCAAATGAGATGGAAGATGTTATAGCCAATGATACTCCATAAGAACCGATATCACCTGTTAGCTCGGTTGAAGTGGAAAGTGTTAGGTCATAAATCTACCTTAGGATGAGAAAGGTAGGTCTAGGGTAACATCAAACCACGCTTAACCTGGTAGCTAGCCCTACCAGGTCGGGAGAGGGCTCTCTCCTTGTCAATCTCAGGAAAATATAGCAAATGAGGCTTGAGATGACTGATGTAAAGAATAATTTTAGGCTAGGTATATGCTCAGAGGATTTTGATTGAGTTTTATGTTGGTCTGCTGGATCAAAAGTGAAAGGTTGTTTTGGGTCTGGGGAATGGACTCAGTCTTGCAGAGATTTCTGTGGGGCGAGGTAGGCAAATTATTTAGTACTTTGAAAGAAGTGAAATGGAGATTCTTTAAACTGGTGCAGATTTGGAGAGGGCATGAAAGTATTAGGGGTCCTCTTCAAATAGTAGAAAACATGAAAAGCTAAACAAACCCTAAGGTAGAGCACTGCAACGTCAATTATTTCCACCTTTATACTTGATTCATTTAGTTAAGCTGAAAAAGAGAGATAATGACACACATAAGCACATGATAACTTGAATTACAGAAGGAGAAACAATATTAAATCACCTTTCCACAAGAATCCCACAAAATGTTGCAAACCCTAATCTATTTCTTTGCCAAATTGCAGAGATGAATGTACAATGATGCTCAAAGCTTTCACAAGAGTCCAACCTTTAAAAATGATTGAAGAAACACATGATATTGACCTCCAAACCACCTTTTTTATCCATCAGGGGTCGAATCCATGAGAAGGGGGGTGGTTTCAACCATTTCTAAACAAGGAACACAAAAATAGGCAGTGGAACAACTTGCCTCTAAAACCTAGGAAATTGATTCATTCAACTCCAAACCACCTACAACTGATGTATCTACCTTATCAAGTCCATTTTTATCATTTTTACATCATATTACATCATTTTACATCATGTCAGCTCATGAATTTTACCATAAGAGAGAAAAAAGTCAAACTAGAAGAAAATTAGGCGAAAAACAGAGTTTTTAGGCAAAATTGACATTTTTTCCACTTTTCCTGTGCATTGTACTTTTTCCCAGCTGATTTGGGAAGCCTTTGAGTGCAAAAAATTTGCTCCAAGTGGGCTTGTTGGAAATTTCTATCTATATACTTTTTGGAACAAGTAGAATTTCAGAGTTTGGTGTCCATTTGCCCCTCCAAAAATCAGTTCTCCAAACACTACATGTGTGGCCAAAAAGGGGCATAGAGGGCATTTTTGAGGTGTTTTTGACCCTTTTGGTCACCCAAAACTTCTCAAAAATTTCTAGTTATTTTTGGGTATTCATAATTTTCAATGAGGAATCCAAAAATGTAAATTTTTCCTCTAGAGGAGGTCCCTAGAAAAAGCGAGCGCCATGTGGTGCTATGCACCTGCCAGAAAACCTTGTTTTTTCCTCCAACAATTCAAAATTGTCAAAAAGTTTTCCAAATTTCTTGAAATTTGGCATGAGTGATCTGCATCAAGTACTATACTGTACCAAGGAAGCTTCAACCAAGATCTTGAGTTTATCTTGGTCTTTATTGCTCCTCAAAGTCTTCTTCAACTTGGCCTTTAGGCACCTTATCCTAGCTTTGCAAATTTTGTTTCGTGCCAAATAGTGATAAGCCATGTGCCGCAACATATTTTTCTCCTTGTTGGCCTTTTCAAGTAGCTTCTCCAAGTGCATATTTTCCCTCTCTAGCCAATATTCCCGGTCAGCATCAATCTCTTTCTCAATGGAGGTCAACTTGACCTTTACCTTCTTGGCCCTTTGCTGGTTTTTCTTGATGATTTGCAGCTCCATGAGGTCTTGTTTGTCGGTAAGTTGCTTGTCTTCTTGTTTAAGGTCTCAATCTCTTTGACCTCTTGCTGTCCTAAATGTCCTCCTTCCTTCTGAGGCACTAATGAAAATATCTTAGGTCCCTCTCCATAGGTTCTAATGATGTAGTAGCTGATGAGGAATGAAGGGATGAGGTGGGGACAAGAAGAGTATGAAGAGATTTTAAAAGATAAGATGAGTGAGGTGTATGGGGATGATGAGTGCTTGAGGGAGTGGAGGTTTTGAGGTTTTAGGGAATGAGGGGAATGAGAGGATTGAATAGGGTTTTAGAACGTAGGATAAGGGTTTGATAGGGAAGTAGGAGTAGTGAAAGAGTAGGATGTGGGAGTTAGGGTTTGGGAGTAGGGTATAGGGCTAGGGTTTGATGTAGAAATTAGGGTTTAATGGAGTGAAAATTGATGAGTGATGGATAGTGAGTAAGACTTGATAAACAAGTGTAAATGGAGGAGAAAGGAAGCCAATGACCCTTAGTGGCTTATGAGAGGTAGGTTAGCTTATTTAGGGTTTATGAGAGAAATCTCAATGCCAATAGGGTTTGTTATGAAATGACACCAAACACACTCAAGAAAACAAGCACACTTCTTTCTTAGCAAGGAGGAATGGTAAACTTACTTAGAACCAACATTAAATAGCTTTGTAGGTGTTTTGATAACAATTTTGAGGTGTTTTCAACAGGTGCGTAGCGCTAGTGTAATTTTACATTGGAAACCTGTCATAGGTGCGCAGCGCCAAGTCTGTGCATAGTGCCTTTTTCCAGACCCGTTTTGAAGGCCTTCCCGGTGTCCAAATTGGGTGCACAATAGCTTGTTGGAAATATTATTGAGTCTAATTTCCAACCGAACTGGAATGTTTCAATTTTGAGTTCATTTTCCCTATGAAAAGACAAATATCCGAAGACTGGTCAAAATGTGCAAAATGAGCCTGCCTAAAGGCAGAGTGCTGTTGCAGTCAAGTTTTGAAGGTCTTTTTCAACTCCAAAGTGAGCTCATGATAGCTCATTGGAAATATATTTGTGTCTAGTTATCATTTGACTCATCAAGCAAGTAATTTGGCCAACCACACTAGGAGAAATCTTGATTTTCCCAAGGTCACTTTAGAGGTGCATCAATTCTCCTAAGGCAACTTCATTTTTGACATTTCTCTAAAACCATGACACCTGTGTAAAAAGTGAAGGATTTTTTTTCTTCGTTGGACTATTGTGGACAAAAGACTCTCTCAGTTTTTCCAAATTCATTTTTTCTTGCTAAGAAACATCATTTGAGTAAAACCTACCCGATGTGTGGAACAGGGGATTTGTCGAAATGAAGGGAAATGAAGGGGATAAGGGGCTTCTAAATTCTTGAGGAAATTTTGGGAAGTAGGGAGGGATGTTAGGAAATAGGGGAAAGTGGAATTTCTAAGATTGAGTGAGGGGAAGGGATCCAAAAGGGCTAAACACAGGCCTAGCCTAGAAAATTGTCAAATTATAGCAAGAAACTAAGGTTTGTGTGAAAATGAGGAATTTGAGGGATATCGGTGATGGGAAGTGTTTAATAAGGTACATTAAGGATAGGGTAAGGTGTATGAACATCAGGATACAATTTTTGTTGATGATTTGACCATCCAAGGGAAATTACCTTCAAAACCCTAAGAGAGGGAAATTAACCTTACCTAGGCACAACTGAAGTATGAACAAGGTGTAAAATGACCCATTGGAACTTGACATGATGATGACAAACCTATGAATGATGGTACACTTAGCTGAATGGTGACATGGACCGACATTTGGACAACGTTGAAAGGAGTGAAAACAAACCCTAGACCTAATACCTAGTGACCAAATTTTACTTGAAGATTCTTTGAAATGACAAAATTTGGCTGGAACATCCTAAAACCACTTTGTAAGATCATATTTGATCACTGGTGGAAGGCTTCAAAGACTGACACTAACAGAAAGGATGGAAATTGAGGACATGGTTGATGCTCATTCAACATCAGTTGATAAGTCTTAGGGAGAAATACCACCACCACTTGAACAAATAAATTTGAGGTCTGAAGAAGAGATTATAGGTGGTGTTGTTACATAAGAACCATCACCACCCATCTAAGAAAACTTGGGGTCTGAAGTAGAAAATGTAGGTGGTGTTGTCACACAAGAACCAACACCACTGACAAAAGAAACTCTGGAATTGGTAAAAGAAAAAGAACCTACACCTGACATGATTCTTAAGGAACCACAGGCAGACTCAACCCAAAAAGTAAATGTAGAAGTTGAGGTGCATGATTTAGGGAGTATAGTCCAGACGAAAATGGGAGAATATGTTCTTCATTCTTCCCTTCCTGCAACTCTACTAAGAGGGGTGAGGAAATATTGGACTCCTCGAAGCTCGAAGGAGGAAAAAGTCATTCCCCCAATTTTAAAATTTATTGGTACAAGATTTTATGCACTAATTGAGGTGGCCACTCAAGTTTGGGTGCTCGTCATTGTACAGACAAAACAATTTGAAAACATGGGCGTCAACGCTACTACACAAGAACTGGTGCTAACTGAGGTACGAATTGAAGAAGTGGTTATGGATGCTAGCCCTGTAGAATCACTAGGGGAAGACATTCATGTTGACACTACCCCACAAGGGTTTGAGTCAACTTTCATACAAAGAATGGATGACTGAGTGGAAGAGCAAGCATGGGAGAAAAATGTTGAGGATGGTATTTCGCAGGTTGTCGAGATAAAGAAGGAATCACCAAAAGACGCAATGCCTATTGACCCATTAGAGCTAGGGGAAGTTTTGGAACACATGGGAGAACATGCGGGAGAAAAAGAAGTGGAGAATTTCGAGCCCATGACCATGGTAATTCCAGAAGGAAATGGAGGGGACACCACTCAAGGTGATAATAAAATAGAAGAAGTGAGGGTGACGGTGGAAACAGTCGACACCTATACTAATGACCCATCAGGCCCCACACCAGCTACGAGACCAGTGGAGGAGGTCATTGTTAAGCAAGAATTCATTGAATAGTGCACATGAAGGAGACCTCCCCTTAAGGAAAGGTATCGGTCTCAATTTAATGAACTTATGCAATTAAAAATAGATAATTTGAGATTGAGGAAAAGGGGATTATGCTTGTAAAGGGGAGCAAGAAGGTAGAAGAGAAAAAATGCAATACTTAAGACTTGAGCTGCCCCCTTAGTAGTTCATACTGGGGACAATTCCATTGTTTTTGTTGCGGTGCAAACAAACCCTATAATTCATTTATGGGAGGCTTGGGAATTCATTTTGACTAAAAGATTCAGAAATGGTAGGATGCGGTTATTCATCTTCAATAGGGGACAATTTCTATGAAATATCATCAGGCAGAGGTAAATAGAGTTCGCATCTAGGCTACAGAAATAATCACTGATTATGTGGACCAAATGGATAGGGAGAGGCAGAAATGAGAAAAACAACAGAAGAAGGTTGAACAGTTAGTAGAATAGGTTTGAATGCTGAAAGTTGATAAGGAGGAAATGTTTACCTTAACACAGCAGGTAATGGCTTGTCGCCCCCTTGCTCAAAGTTATGCTTTGTTACTTCATGAATAATGCCTTCTCTTTTGCCTGGAAAGTATTCGTCTTGAGATCAGGTATGCAATCGAGGACCTTATACAGTTTCTCTTCATTATGTGGATTCATGATGTCATGAACAACATTTAATATGTGAGATGTGTATGCATGATTATTTATTGGGAGATGACCAAGCATTCAACCCAGTCCCTTATGTAGGGGATATTCAACTGAGAGCTTTCACATCCTACACCATCAATCAAATCAAGTGGAAGAAGGCCATTGATATATTTGAATCAAATCAATCCACTATGCCTCTTCTTATTCGAAGAGAGAATTGTCAGTCTAACACTATTTATAATAGGTATGCTACCTTCCTGAGGATTGAGGGGCATCCAGAAAATATATTGGCAACTCATAGATGGTGCACCAGGCTATGCATGATACAGGTGGTTGCTCATTGGGATGAGGCTCTAGATAGATTTCAGAAGAGATGGATGTTGTCATCATCAACTGTCAGAGTGTAGGAATGTTTCGGGGATCTTAATTATGCCAGAGCACTAGAAATATTTCCGTGTTATATTTCCTGCATCCATACTCGAGGGGTTCATTGGATGGGCTTGAGATTCCAGTTTCCCATCCTTTGGTTGCCAGTAGATCAATACACTCTTGCCTACAATGTGAATAGTGATTGGTGGAAAGATATCTTACTGACAGAAGGATACAAACCCCCAGGGACAAATATGGCTGAAAAATAAGATATTTCTCAACTGCATGCTGATCAGAATCAATTTAACCCAGACCTGCGAATGTGACGGGTTGCATGAGGACATGCAGAAAGACCAGTTGGGGGGAGATGTTGGTAGCTAAACTTGTATGTTTTTACTTACCATTTTATTCTATTTTCCTTCACATTTTCACTCCTAACTAAGTCATTTCATATACTAAATCATGAAAGTATACCTCTAATCATGTCTTTATGAATTAATTAATCATTGAAGCATAGCCTAGGGGATTATGACCAAAGTGTTTTCTAAAATTCATCTTATGTGCAGATTTCCATGTCAAATGGCTAACTTTAAACATTGAGCTAATAGAGCTATTACCGAACTGCAGCTGTAGAAGTAGAATTGATCTAGACTTAATATTTCTATCTTTTGTATTTAGTGCTTATTACAACCTTCATGTAAATTGCATGCAACAGTTACCTTAATCTCAAGAACTGTTTTTATATAAGAAAGGATAGAGAGTTTGAAACTGGAGGTTGGAGACAAGAGAGTTGAGCTTTGTAACAAAATCTTTTACAATAATGAAATTTATAGATTTTTGATCTTTCTTTAAGTTCGTGAGTTCGTCACAACCCTGATCAGAGATTTGGGCCCACTTCCTTAATCAGGTGTTGTTGAGATAGTGTGTGTTATTTTCCTTTTCATGTAAGCATTTCTTTTCCTTGTTGTGAGGGTTTGATGTAAATGTTGTGAATTGAATTGCTATTACACTTAATTATTCCTATCAATTCCATTGTTGTTACAGATTAGCTACTACTGTCATTTCCATTTGTTGTTACAGTTTTTTATTATTTGTTTATGAGTTCTCGGTCAATTTTGGGTTGTATAACTGTTACCTGCATATATTTTGCGTGTTAACCTCGAAATAACCAGTAGATCCTGGATTGATAATTAATGCAGGAAAGGGTTGAATAGTTTTATTCAAACTTGGACACCAACAAGTACCAATTCAAATTTTTCTCTACAGTCATGCATTTCTTAGTCTTCTTGTGGAGAAAACATGTTATTCAACAGCTCCATTTTCACTTCTACCATGGATGTACTTGGATTGATTCAAATAATGAATTTTGATGCTATTTTTAGCTTCTAAAGCTTAGTTTCCTTCATATTAATATGATTTTCCTTGGGGTTCTTGATTGTTAATATTTGTTGTGCTAATATCAATTATAGATATATAAACATGTTCTTGCTTATTGCTTCTCGTACTGAGTTTTCATCAGTTGTTTGTGTTTGTAAACAGGTAAATTTCCTTAAGTTTAATATGACATTCATGAGAAAAATAGCTTAAATGATCAATGTTGAATAATAATGGTGAAAAGTATAGAAAACCATCAAAAAGACACATAACACAAAGTTTTGATGAAGGCGTTTACCCCTCCTAAGTTACATCTCCTTGGTCTAGCTTCCATGGCTTGGGCCTCTGTATTAGTTCAATTATGGAAAAATGATATTTTGAAAAGCTCTATGGCTCCTGATACCTACACCAATGTGTTCAGAATTTCAAAATTAGCCAAGAACACCTTTTTCTGAGCTCAATTTGGTCAAAAATTGCCCAAATTATGGCGAAAGTAGTTTCTTCCTAGAAATGTTCCTCTAATTCTGGAATAACTCCAGTTATGGCCGTTAAATGTGGAAGACAGACCAAAATTGGTGGCACCACCAAAACTCCTACCATTTTAAATTGACATTTAATTAAATTAATCCCACATTACTTAACCATAAGCCACAATTAATGCTAACGCCGCGGTTTTTATTAACCATAAACTCCATGGTTTTGGTGGAGTGGTCACATGCCAAATAATAAACATTAACGGTTTTTGAACTGTCCATCGGGGATAACACTAATTGTGACCGCATTGTGGGTTGGTGTTCACATGCGGAGGGTTGGCCTACGGGCTGGCCCTCCTAACCGCCCATTCCAACAATGTTACACTTTAAAGATAATCGGAAGACTATATGGTTAAGTGACAATTGGTAGCGGAGGTGGTTAAGGGTTGTGGACTGTGTGCCAAAGGTCGTGGGTTCGACCTTGACTTCCACCAAAAAAATTTTGAACTACACTCTTCATAAGATGTTGGGAGGTGCCACGTGGTGGCCTTAGGGCTTGCCATGTGGAATTCTTTCATTTGTCCAAAAATAAACCAATAAAATTGTGCAGACCCACCAATCTGAAACCCAATGAAACTATGCCACTTGTCCATTTGTGATTTGTTGTTGACCACCATTGACCTTGCCTAGTCACTTGCCACATCAATATTACGGACTGCTGACTGTGTAGTGACTGGGCATTTTTTTTAAATTTTGCCTATTTATCAAAGCGATCAGAACACAATAACTTTCACATGAACTTAGTTTTCAACGAAACGAGTTGCTTAGGATCTTTTTTCCGAGACAGCCGTGGTCATTCAGGTTTCAAGCCATTCTGATAAGTTTTATTTTTGAGCTAAATACTAAGCACTTGATCATTGGGGTTGGCCATTCTAGGAGCCTCAGATCCTTCTTTTACAATTTCTTTATTTCCTTAGAATGTATTTTTCACTTGCATCTCCTATCTCTGCATTTTCTAATCATGCTTCCTTGTTGTAGGTTATATTGGTTAAATGATTAAAGTGAGTTGTTTCTTAGGTCATTTACATATTAAAAATAATTATGCATCCTTAGAAAATATTTGATAAGTCATATTCATCATCAAACTATTTGGATTGGTTTACTAGTTCACAAATCTAGAATTTCTAGAAGTCCGTTGTAACAAAATGGTAGTAATTTTATGCTATTTTTTAGAAAGTGTTAATGAGCTTCATTTGAGTTGATTCCACTTGTATTTGGTCATAAAAACATTCAATTTAATAAAAAAACATACCCCATATAATTTTAACTTGATTAGGTTAGGCATTTGGTAGGTTACTTAAGTCACTAGTTCTTGGATTTCTGGTTTTTAGAGTAGTAAATTTATGATATTTTTTAGCACCTGCTAAAGGGGGTATTTTGGAGTAATTCCACTCGGAATGAATTGATAGGACATATTAATTAATAACAAAATTTATCTCATATAATTTTTATTTGATTTACTTAGGGATTAGACAAGTTATCACACTCCTCTAGCAATCTTACCACTCTTGTAGTAGCTCTTGTCGCACTCCTATAACATGTGTAAACTTGAGCATATTTGCTCCAAAATTTTGGTTTTTGCTTCTTAGGATTGAATAGAGACCCCTAGGCTCTGAAACCATGATTGAGTAAGACCAAAATATTCTTAAGCCTTGCCTCTTCTCCATTGCAATTCACCTCTATAGTTATGGTTAGTGGATAGATTCATGATTTGAAGAGAATAATGATTATTACTTTATGAAGCACCTTATGAAATTTGTTGAAAAAATATATATTGAATGTAGTTATTGAAGAACAATTTCATTTTTTTCATACACATTAAGCTATGTTTTCCATTTCCAACATTTTTATTTCTATTGCATAGACTAGGCTTCATTTTGATGTACCATTTACACTCTGCAAATAGGTTAATGTTTACATCTCTACAAGTAAGGTTAACATTTACATTCATGAAAAGTAGAATAGCCTATTGTTTCTGCAAAAGTAAATAGGATTTCCTCTCTCCAAAAGTAATTTCTTTCTACAAATAGAGTAACATTCCCTTTTTTGCAATTAGTATAGGCTTGGATTTCATGACATTCACTTCATTTCATTAGATAAAAAAAAGGACACATTGCATGTTGCACATATAGTGTCGACACCTCTTAAGTTTGAATGAACCCTGGGTTGACAATTTAAGTTTCTATATTTGGGAGTTGTAGTATTCATGTTGCGATACATAGGCTCATCACTTTTTGACGCTATTGCCAGGGAGGTGTCAAAATATGCATTGTTTTCTTCCCTAATTGATCCATTAAAAAAAAAAACTACATTATGCATATTTCATTTCCAAAAATTGCTTTGCATTAGAATTCTTATTCAATTTAAAAGAAAAATACATCAAAAATTACTTCTCCAACACCAAACCCTCCCATTTGATCATGTGATGCAGTAAGAGCCACATCACCATCCACTTTTGTAGTTAGAAGAAGAGGAAATGAGAGATAAGGTAGAAGAAATGGATGAATATGATGACAATGAAGAATATCCTCTTGGATTTCCCATTCAAGATATTGATACCAATGTTCATATGACGAACATCCATCCATCTTTCCTTCCCAGCTTCCATGGTATGAGGTCAAAGGATCTAAAAACCGTCCTCTTTGAATTTGAAATCCTTTCCATATCTAATGGTTACTTATTAAGAACTAAAAGATTAATATTGTTTCCATGAAACATTAAATGATAGATCTCTTAAATGGTTTATGATTTTAGGGACTAATTCAATAATATCATGGAATGGTATGCAAAAGATAATTCTATAAAAATATAAATATCATGATATTAAAGAATAAGTATTTAGAATGACTCAAAAACAAGATGAGACCCTTGAGTATCTAATAGAGAGGTTCATGTATAATGTTAAGAGAGAAAATTACAACATTTAGGATCTCACACACTAAAAAACCTCTTACTTAGAACAATTAGAAATGAGTGGGTCAATCTCTTTTATCTCATGAGTAGAGGTGATATATACCAATCATTATTTTAAGAAATTTGTGAAACATGCAAGCACATATCAAGAGGAAGGGCAAGAGTAAGTAAATCAATATCAATATCATTAAGTCAAGATGAACTTGGAAATTTCCTTGGTAAGTTTAAAATATAACTTCTTACCAACCTACGCGAACAAGCAGAAATGATAAGAATGCGATATGAGAAAAAGGAAGATGTTGATATTTGTGTTGTCCATGTAGAATAACATGTTATTAAATATTTCCCATAATTACCAAGGTTGAAGGAATTTTACAAAGAGGACAATTAAGCAAGTCAATAACCAAAGAAGCTATGTTATGTAGCTAAAAGAAGACCCTAGATGCCTAGTCAACCTGATATGATCAAAGCACCTAATTCACAATTTCAAGTTTATGCACATCTATCTCAAATTAATTTGAACACACTCTTTCCATGGCAACCTTTGCCATCTAAAATCCAATACCAATCTTGGCAACAAGGTTGGCAAGGAACATATGGGAGAAATCCACAATATCCTCAATATTTTCCTCAATATCCTCCATACACAACTCCATGTTATCCCTACCATCCACCTCCACCACAACTAGAACCTCAGCGACATCCATCTCAAAGGTCCACTGCCACTCAATTACCTGTACCACCATTTCTGAACCCAAAAAATCTAGTAACTCAACACATATACAATGTTGAGGTACACCACTTCTAAAAAATTCCTCTTGATCTAAATTTTATTTATCTTATCTCAATAAGAGTATTGAAAAAAAATATATTCTCTTGATGTCATTGAAGAACAACATTCATAAAAATAAGATTCAAATGTGGAGACCAAAGAATCACGAGCTACACTTGATGAAGAGAAGATATCAAAATTAGAGATTGAGAAAGTTCCCTTATGTTTACCATCATATTCTCCATGTGTTCAAAAGAATAATCAACAAAAAAAGGAATATTTGAATTTCATGGTAGAACATGACACAAAAAGAGATCCAATTGTTAAAGTGGACCAGGGGCATCACAACTATAGTGAAATATGGTTCTAGATAATCATTAAGTTGTAGAAACACACTCTTGTTCAGCAATTCCTGATGTCATCTAAGTCAAAGAAATTGGTCTCTTAGATTTAGTTACATTTCAAAGAATATATTTTGATCCTACACATGAGATTATATGCCATCTTGATGTGAACAAGGCTCCATTGGAAGTATTCCTATACTTGAAAGAATTTTTTTTCAAGTAGAGTGGGATACAAAAAAACAGATTAAATAAATGGAAAAAAGAGAAGAAATGAAAGAAAAAAATCTCACATGAAAACCTCCTTTGAGGCACCTAAGATTGGCTCATTAATTGAAAACCTCCATGAGGTGGTCAATGGGTTGGAAAAAGGAGAAAATGAAAATATTGTAGGTGAAAACCTCTTTTGAGGTTCCTAGGCAAACCTACTAGTTGAAAACCTCCTTAAGGTAGCTAGCAGGCCTAAGAAAAAAGCAAAAGGAAAATAATTATTTTCTCCATGCATCTATCTCTAATGAATGTAGGTGCTCTCCAACCTCTATAAGTAACAAGAGAAAGTTAGCACTAAAAGAAAAATTTTGATCAAAAACCTAGTCAAATGAACTCAAACTTGGGTTATTTCCATTTTTTCCCAGATGATCCAACAGGACCAAGGACATGTAAATTCATCACCCTCAACCATTTCCAACATCCACACATGATTTCCAAACCTTTCCTATTCATTTCACTCATTGTCTTAAAATTCTACAAGAAGGTTATGTCTTGCTATAGGAGGCCATAATACACAGGGAAGAAAAATGCTTTTAGCATGTCTTGAAAAGTATGCATCCATTGGCTGAGATGTTTCACGGGTAGATGCATATGGATGATGGTATGATTCTAAATAAATTTCATCAAATTAGAGTTTGCAATTTTCTAGAAATTGGCCTCCATCACCTATAGCCATGTTTAACTTTTCTCACGATTCATGAATCCATTAACCAATATTTTTTATGGGGAGCTTCATAAGGATGATCGAAACATGCTAAAAAAAATTAAGGTCAATCCAAACTACCATTTGAGATATGTATAAGACAATTCTTCTACAAGAGTGTTCCAGAATTGCTATAGGACTGACCTAAATTGCTACAGGATTGTGATCAACATAGAGAGAGGGGTCATATCCTATGTTTTCCTTGGGGGAATGATGAAATAAATATACCACACAAACATCACCCATATTCCACACCATTTAGCCATTTCTCCACTCAAATAATCATCCATGTCCATGAAAAATACACAATTTCACCCCACATTCCATCATTTATGCCACAACAGAGGATTCTAATCCTTGTCCTTAGATTTATCATGAATTATCAGTGTTATTGGACGCTGGGAGAATATATCCATCATTCATTCTTCTAATGTTGTTTCCATATGCATTGTTGGCAACTCATTCACATCATTTGGATACCTTTTATAGAAAATGTGTGCAAGCAAATCTTAATTCAACATCATTATATCAATTGACAATAGGCTATAGCGATTTCATACCTTTCTATTTGAAAATTTATGTTGTGGTTACATGCACAACAAAATTTAGTTCTTGTGGTTTGAATTTAAATCATTGTTTTAATGGTTAGGTTTAAGACCCCCACAGAAAACAAGTTGTGTTTTAAAAATAACACTCTAGGTTGATTGGGTTATAACCCTTACATGGTGTTGATGGTGTTGGACCCACCAACATATCAAGGGGATATGCCCGGTAAGAAGTCCCAATTAGACCTCAGATCATTTGGTGTAGGAGTCCCAACAGTGGGTCATAAAGCAATGCCTTGACTGCGATGTCGCACAGAGGCAAGTAAGATAAATATGTTGATAACAAAGGCGTGACTGCTGCAGTGAGTCAAGGAAGGTGTATGGGAGGTTCTAACACATGGGGGTTGATATGAGTATGCCCCTTGGAAACCTATAACAGTACTTAGCTGGGTAGGGAACACACGAGAGAAGATGCATCACAAGCTGGAAAGTAGGTCAGCTGACAATCCAAATTGATGGTTAAACCAACAACACATTTGCAACAAAATTCATATAATTGCATACAAAGTAGTTCATACACAACTACATAAGTTAAACAACATACATTGGTAGGAAACCAGAACAATCCAACTACAATAACAACATATGCATGAAAATTTGTTGGCTCTGATTATATAATGAAGTGTAAGACCCAATCATACAATACATCCATGTAAACCTGCTAGCCCCAACAGTGGAATGTTACAGCCACATCTACCTTCTCCTCCAAAGAGATGAACTAGCTTCGTGAAGTGGAGAAGCCAAGGCACGTTACAATATTGTCCAAGCTTTCTCCAAGATAGCCTTATCGGAAGCTTGGTTGTCCAAAATCCTATACAATGAGTTATGAGGGACTATTTATAGCAAAGGGTGGGGTGGCCCTTAACATTCCCCTTTGTGACTGTTCAAATACCCTCATGACTCTTCACCTACTCTCTGATTGTTACATCCACTACTGACACTTGACTTACACTTGAAATGACTCAACATTATAATGCACATGTACCCATGGAACATAATGGCTTGAGCAAGACAAACTAGACATCACTCTGACTTAGATCAGCAGTGACATATTGATTCCATGCTCTGTAGTCTCTGTAGTGTTTGTGTGTTCCGCAGTGACATCGATCTGAAACTTGACCTTTGCCTCCATAGCATATAGGTACATTGCTCAGGCTCCTCTGTCCAACTCGTCTGAAAGCATGCACATCATTTTCTTCAATGTGGCTAGACCAACAACATACTTATGCATGATGTCTACATTAATAGGCAAGTCTGGGTTGGTGGTAATGTGCACCAACTCATCGAACTACAAGTCAAGCTCTAGTCGGACTTACTCCTTTGTCTTCGCCTAGGTAAGAGTCTCAATTGATGGGATCGCATGCGTGCACACCACAACATCCATACTCTTGAATACTCATGCCTGGGAGGCCTATATGCTAGTGATGAACTGCAGGAGCTCTTCATAATTCTAGATCTATCTCCGGATATGTGCCTTCAGCGCAACTGCGTTGACCCTCATCATCTTAGGCAAGTGAAGTGGGGCTCCCTTGTACTTCGTCATCCATGTTTTCATGTCATCAACAACATCATGCATGTTCATCAAGATGCATGCTCCTCTAGCACATTACTGTTGCCATCTGTTGAGGTGGACAAGTGCCTTGTGCATGGTACCAAACTTGGAGTATAATGCTCACATAACTATGTCACAGGACAATACTTCATCTAGTATTTTCTTCTTCAATTTAACTTAGGCAGACATTGTCACCAAGTCTCCTCCTTGCTTGGCCATTTGTAGTTCCTTTTCCATTCAGTCATTCTCAACTATTGATGAGCCCCAATTTTGGTACAATTCGGGCTCATTTTGGCCTACTTTACTTGCTCAAACCATTCATCTTTCTTTGCTTATGCATGCATTTCTTAGTTATTTCGTGTTGTTTGTAGGAGGAAGGCTAGACACTTTACCCACGTGACTAATGCATTGTGATTCCAGGTTTTTGCATGAAAAGGGGAACAAAAGACAACGTAAAGGGAGTAAGGAGACATAAGGTGGCACTGCTGATTTTGTGGAAGGATGTCCACAGTATTGGGACAGTCCTCGTGATTCCCACCGAGAACTCCGAGCTCCTATCAATCTCCCCTCCGAGCCTCAGAAGTAGCCAGTTGTCCTACAGGAACAGCAGTCATCAACTGTTGACTGCCTCACAAATCCGCAGTTAAACTTCAGTGGACAGCCGAGCTCCTAGAATCAAGGCTACTTGGCGGATCATCATCTTTTTTGTATAAATATGGAGGCCGTAGCCTTAGATTGGTTGTTGAATCTCTTGGGTTATCATCTCATTTTGTAACCAGTCCAGTTTTGTTTCCTTTTTCTGTAAGCCATTGGCATGACGTTGAATGATTAATAAAGAGGACAGTTTTTGATCGATTCCTGAGTTTTATTTGGAGACTATAGCTCTCAGGTTAGGGCCCAACCTGAGAGCCATAGATCCCCTCTGTGTAGTATTGTTTCTAGTTCTTTTTCCAGCACTTTGAGTTTATTTGCACATGCAATGTGAATGGTAGTCTTGCAATTTGATTCCTTTGTGAGTTAGATAGGTTTTGGTTGGGATGCAATTCCCTTCATTTGTTTAGCGTAGCAGTTGATGCATGTTATTCATTGGAGCTCCATTAAAATCGTTTGCTAAGGCTCACTGCCA
>APFE030689671.1:107705-125366 GCA_000404065.3 Pinus taeda | reverse complement strand
AAATAGAAGTCCATCTATTTTTTCCAATTTGACCAATCATCCATAAACAACAACCTGCAATCCATAGACATGATCCATATGTCTAAAAATAGACATAGTCTAAAAATAGACTTGCGCCAAAAATAGGCTGCGGGCCCACTTAGTGAAGGCGACTCCTTTCCACTAAGCTCCATCATCTTGTTGCATTCTCAACAAGCATTTCTTGTTGCACACTTTTCAACAGTCTTTATAAACCAACTTATACATACTCAACCATAAATATACATTTACTTCATATATCCCTACCATACATTGACTCAAAATATGCACATTTCTTATACACACACGTGTGTGCGTTATGCACCTTGTTGGTATTACGTATAGTGAGGAGATATGTATTTTTTTGATATAAAAATATAACCTTTATCTTTTATTGTAACTAATGTTTCCAACAATATCATAAAAACCTATGATCCACTCAAAATGTAATTTACCATCATTAATAAGAACACAACCAAATATCAACTCAATCATACAAGATCCACTTTATAGTGACAAGTAATACGTTTTTCTCTAAATAACATAGATTGTTGAGTGATTGATTCTCTATTTTTTGGATAATAAATATTCTCACAAACACAAACATAAAACCATATATGATGAAATCATGCTCTTTATAAAATATTATGGGCAGAATGCTACTCATATATTGTTTTTACCCACTTGGATTTTAAGGCTTAAATAACTTTCTCTCACAAACACAAACATAAACATAGAACCTTCAATTATGAAAGCATAATTCTAATTCTCATCAAGATCAGAAATCATTATCATAGTGAAATGATTATTCGGCTTGAGACTTGAGTATGCCTTGGAAGGCAAGTCGAATTACATAGCATGGAAAGATCGCATGGAGGCTGTATTAGAAGACAACAGCTTGAAGGATTTCATTGATCAAGAAATCCCAAAGCCATGTTCAACTAATGCACAAGGGTTGGCTGAGTGGAAGAAGTGTGTGGCAAGGGCGAGATGGATCATCCTTGATGGAGTTCGAGACCATATTGTCTCGAGTCTCCATGGACATGATACTCCATATTTAATGTGGAAGACAATGAAGGACCTCTACCAGAACAGTAGCAACCAAAGGAAATTGGCACTCAAGGATAAGTTTCAAAGAATCAAGATGGAGAAATGCGATACTGTTTCCACATATCTGAACAAGATCACCACTTGCAGATATGAGCTTAGCAGTGTGGGAATAACTACTGCTGATGATGATATGGTGAACCTCGCTCTCCTTGGCCTTCCAAAGAGCTAGAATAGCTACCAAGACTCTGTGAATGGAAGGGAGAAACTTTCAGACTGGGAACGACTGTGGTCGGATCTCATGCAAGAGTAGATCAGGAGGAGCACTCGAGATGGTTTTTCATCCAAGGATGATCAAGAAAATTTGGCCTTAGCAAGTAAGGCAAGGAAAGGGAAGAGGAAGGCATCCCATTCGAAATCGAATTCTTCTCATGGAGGGAAGAAGATTGACAAGTCTAAAGTGAGATGCTTTAGTTGTCATGAGATGGGTCATTATGTGACTAATTTCCCATCGAAGAATTCTAAGAAGGGATCCTCAAAAGGATCGAAAGGTGACGCATTAGCCTCTCAGTTCGAAATGGACTTCACCCTCATCGCATGCACGGTGTCATCGATTATGGGTTGTGGTTGGTTTCTTGACAGTGGAGTCTCATTCCACATGACCGATGATAAAAATTTATTCAGTACCTTGGAGGAGAAAGACCTCAAGATGCGCATAGAGATAGCTAATGACGAAAGGTATAGTGTTTCAAGAGTGGGCACCTTGACAGATGTGAAGTATGTGCCTGGACTGAAGAAGAACTTGGTATCAGTCGTGATGTTGGAGGACAAAGGTTATGATGTTGTTTTTAGTAAGTGAAAGGTTTTCCTTAGACACATCACCACGAGACAGGTGAATCAGATCGGTTCACAAGTTAAGAACTTGCATGCTCTTTAGGTTCAAGATGCATACAAAGCCTTGAGGAGAAAGGAAAATGTTAGAGACTTGGTGGTTGAGAGGGAAAGTAAATTACCTCTCAACATGCAGTCCCAGAAGAAGTCTCAAACAATTGTGGAGGAGACACAATTGGAGAAGTGGGCAGAGGGATCACATGCAGCCATACCTCCAATTGTGAGGTGGGGTGATGTGAAGTGATAGTCTCAAGAAGGCTAAAATTGGGCAAGGTACATTGAGAGGTTTTATCTCATGGATCGTACCTTGCTACGGGAGCCCAAAGTACATAGTAGCAAGAGGAATCAGTGGGATTGATGTAGTCAGAGATCAAAGTGACAGAGGCTAGAGTAGTTAGATACTGAAGAGCGCAGCGAAGGATTGACAACAATGCAGAAAGGCTGAGTCAGCAGAAGCGCAGAGTTTTCAGTCGACAGAGGTAATAGCAATCAAGGGCTTTGATGACAGAGGCATCATTCTAATTCAGGTTGGATGTTTTTTTGTTTCTAGATATTGTTGGCGCAACAACACTAGAGAGAAGTGTTGCATGTAGAACATTCCAAAGGTTTAGGATCGGGATCGATTTGAATTCCTTTCTTATTGAGAGGGAGTGTTGAAAATAGCAAACAAGAAATGATAAAAATAGAATCCAAAATATTCCAATTTTAATTTGTCCTTGAATTAAAATTGTGAATTAAATTCGGATTTAGTCTCACCAGCTTCTTGAAAATAATTAATTAATTCATCTTGAGATAATTAGTTGGAGAAATTCAAGTTAGAAGTCTTTGTGAAGTCATGCAACGGTTATCCCTTAAATTAAGGAGATTATCCCTTAATTAAGGACATAATATTGAGTTGTATTTGAGTTGTAATTAGTTAGCTCAGTTTATTGAGTTAAGTCCAGTTAAATTAGTTCCAAACTGTTTGAGGAACTAATTGTGAGCTCAGTCAGTTAATGCATGCATGCATCCAACTAGTGTACTCCAGATAACTAAATATTCTTTCATCATTAACTCATGCATGTATGTTCTGAGAAAGACCCAGTGAACTAAATGTCAAGGACAGGTTACTATCAGTTGCATGTGTTTTCCTATCAAGGAAACTCATCCATGCAATCAAGGGAAGGTTCCTTAAGGATTGCACAGTTATGATAGTGTGTTAGAGCAGTGCGTGAGGGCAGAGAGGAAGGATTGTGAGAAGCTTTGATTTCCTGTGAGCATCCAGGAAGATTGTACTGAGAGCTGGATAGCTGTGAGAGCTAAGGCTTTATATAATTCTGATGTATTTCCACCTTATATGATAATACAGATAGTGGGGTTTTTAGCTTAGGCTTTCCCCTGAGTATTTTCTTTGTTTCATGTGCATTGATTTTTCTTCTTATGGTTATATGTGTTCAGCTCTGATTCAGCTCGATCTTTAAGATTCCGCAAGTTTGATAGTAGAAGTAGATTATAGTATTTTGCTTTGGTATATTTCATTATCGAGTTAATCTACAATCAGATTTTCTACATAGATCTCAAGAGGTAGATTTTTAGAGAATTTGCAGGAAATTCTACAGTCATATTTATTATGTAACCTTCAATGATGACCACTCTAGAAATACATTGCTCTACCTTCTCAATAAAAATGATGAAGTATTTGAGAAATTTAAGGAGTTTATATATGAAGTGGAAACCCTAACAGAAACAAAAATAAAGACTTTGACATCCAAAAATGATGGGGAATACACTTTTAAATAATTAATTGCATATTGTGAAGAACCAGGAATTAAGAGGGAGCTCATTATTCCCTACTATCCTTAACAAAATGGAGTGGTCGAAAGAAAGAATAGGACAATTGAAGAAGGTATACGAACAATGCTCCTTGATCAAGACTTACCAAAATTTCTATGGGGAGAAGTAGCAATGAGAGCAGTATATATTCAAAATAGAAGTCCTCGTAGAATTCTTGAGAATATGACACATGAGGAAGCATTAATAGGGAAGAATCTAATTGTGGACCATCTTTCAATATTTGGGAGTCATGCCTATATCCACGTTCCAAAGGGAAAATGAAAGAAGTTATATTCTACAAGCATCAAAGAGATCTTCGTTGCATATAATCTCTCCTAAAAATCATATAGAATATACATCAAGGAAGACATATTGAAGTAAGTAGGGACGTTATATCTTATTAAAATCATGCCTACCAAAGATCCAAATATATCCCTATTCATTATGATGAAGAAGATATACCAATATTCGAAGAAGAAGAAGTACACCACGATAATCCCTCTACAATTCAATAAGAAGAAGAAGGACCAAGTGAGCCTATTCAACATATGATCATACCGAACATTGGGAAGAGGCCAAATTGGTTAAATCTACTCTTGAATATGTTGAAGGACATGTAGCTTCGAAAGGAAACTTTAGAGAAAGAAAAAGGCCAAAAATATATTTTGGATATGTTGCATTTATGACAAAACTTATCGAATTTGAACCATCTACATTTGAAGAAGTTGCTCATCAAGAAGTATGGAAGAAGGAAATGTAGGAAGAATATCAATCCATCATGAAGAATGGTGTTTGGGAAATCGTTCCTAGACCTAGTGAAAAATTGGTTGTCACCTCCAAATGGATATACAAGATCAAGCATGTTGTTAATGGAATTATAGACAAATGCAAGGCTAGATATGTTGCAAGGGGTTTCTCTCAAAAGGAAGGCGTAGATTATGAAGAAACATTTGCACCCACTGCCAGGTATACTACCATTAGATCTTTGTTTCATTGATTGTTGTAGTGGGATGGAATATCCATCAAATGGATGTAAATACAGCATTTCTGAATGGGACCATCGATGAGGAAGTATACATTTAAAAACCCAAAGGATTTGAAGTAAATAGCAAAGACACTCATGTATGTAGACTCAAGAAGGTCCTATATGGTTTGAAGCAAGATCCTAGGGAATGGTATGCAAGAATGGATGCGTATCTTCTAAGAATTGGGTTTGTGAAAATTGTTGTTGATCCAAATATCTACATCAAGTTTGTGGATAATGAGCCAGTCATTATTCTACTATATGTGGATGATTTATTCATTACATTTTGGAGCGAAGGATACAAGAATGCAAGAAGATGTTGGCAACCGAATTTGAGATGGAGGATCTGGAACTGATGCACTATTAACTAGGTCTGTAAATATGGCAGAAACCTGGGGAGATATATCTGGGGAAAGGAAAGTATATCATCAAGTTGTTGCAGAAATTTGGAATTATGGATTCCAAGCCCATGACTACTCCTATGATCACCAATCTCAAGAAGTTGAGGAGCTTTAACTCAAGTCTCATAGATTCTACCTATTGTCATAATTTGGTGGGTTTTATGATGTATCTAGTAAATACTAGGTCAAAAATATGTTTTGTTGTGAACATTCTTAGTCATTTTCAGTTGGAGCCTCATCATGATCACTAGATAGATGCCAAGCATATATTGAGATATCTTCGTGGCACTATACATCACTGCCTAAAGTATGATAGCAAGGAAGTCAAGTTGATTGGATTCACAGATTCTAATTGGGGTGGAAGTGAGACCGATGGAAGAAGAACTATAGGTGGATGCTTTATCTTAGGATCTACCATAATCTCATGGATTAGTAGAAAGCAAGATATCGCGGCTTTGAGTAGTGTTGAAACAGAGTATGTAGTTGCATGTGAAGTATGAAAGGAGGTTGTATGGTTGAGGAAGCTTCTGACATATTTGTTTGGGAATCCTCTGGGTCCTACTACGATAAACTGTGATAATCAAAGTTGCATCAAGATATTTGAAGATCTCATGTTTCATGCTATAACAAAGAACATCAACAATAAGTTCCAATACATTAGGAACTTGGTGCAGGATGGAATCGTGAAGCTACAATATATCTCAACTGATGATCAGGGAGCTTATATACTAAAAAAGTATCTTCCTAATAAGAAATTTGAATATCTTAGAAACATGCTTGGTTTATTAGATATTATTGATCTTTTTAATGATGATAAAATTTTGGAAGAGATTTGTTGAGGCTTTGTATGTGAGACACATTACCTAGGAGGACATCAGGTCAGCACTATGTGTTGATGCCTAGATCCCCAAGTAGGGAGTATGTAGTTGGACATAGAGATCTAAACTCAAATACACACTTGGATCCCCGGGTTGATGGTTAGCAAGTAAGCCTGATGGTACCTAGAGAGGCCAACATCTTTAGTCCATCTTAGTCCCACCTAGATAGATTTCCCTAGTTAGGAATCTAGTCCATGGCATTGCAATGCCTAAAATATTCATAGTTCGTATGTTTTGAGATATTCCTTATACTTGAATATGTTATTATGAATACCTCCCTAGTTAAGAAGGAGTGTTGAAGAATTTAACCAGGTTCGATCTTCCTAAATGTATTTGAGTCATTATGTAATGTACTTATCAAAAGAATGAAAAATAAAATTTGTATTATTGCTACAATGACTTATTAAAGTTTGGGTTTCATGCTTGGGTCATATTTTATTAGTCAAATTCCCCATTGTGGACTCCTAGGATTTATATTGAGTCATTAGGGTCACTGTACATTTTATGACATCCTTCTTGTGCTTTTGAATCATGTAAAAAGGTTTATTACTGAGTCAAATAAGGTATTTGACTCCTCCACATCAAGTTGCTCTCTAAGGGATCGACTCAACCTCAAACTAAGGAAATTTGACCTCACCTAAAGCCTATATATACAAGCAGTTTGAATTCATTTGGAGGCATCTCTCCCTCAAGTTCGATATCCAAGTGAAGGAAGCAGAAAAAGTGTGAAATTCCAGGAAGAGAAGAAGAAGCATTGGAAGGATCGAGTCGAAGGTTTTTAGGCTATCTCTTTCTCTCTTATGCAAATTTACTGGGCCAGTTGTTGGATCAAAGTTTTACTGTTGGAAGGGTCAAAAGTTTAAGTGTTGGGTCAAGGATTCTACTGTTGGAAGGCCAAAATTTTGTATTTTTTGGGTCAAAGTGTTGTTGCTGCAAGGTCAAAGATCTAGGTAGAATTTTCTAGGATAGGTTGACTTGGTGGTTGGAGGAGGTCTTTGTCTAGGTTGAAGAGTCTTGGATTATCTCAAGAAAACTATTGAAGGAAGAGATTTTCACTGGGTTTTCCTCTAGATAGGGGTTTTTCCCTGGCAGAGTGCCTACATCTTGTGTCTTGTGTTTTTGTGATCTTCATACACACATAATTTGGTAATTTCTTGATGAAAGATAATATAGCAAAGAAGTAAAATAAGCCAACTTAATTCACAAGTAATTATCAAGAAAGAGAAATTTAACCCTAACTCTACTAGCATTGATTTCTCAACACATGCTTTGTGGGTCCTCTTTGGATTGTGGTTATTATCTATGAGATGGTTATAATAATAAGAAGTCATTCTAATAAAGTAGTATACCCCCATACCACTACAAGATGTAGAGTAATTGGCAATAGTGTGTTTTGTTAAGGCACTCCTTGTGTGAAGGTTATCGGCTCAAACAACCCATGGGTACAAAAAATCTAGTCATGTTAAGCTTTAGTGTGGCCTAGACTGAGTGACAACCTCGAGTTATTTTGATTGCTTAGATACCTTTGGGTCATAGTTTCTTCACCAAACTCTAGTCCCATAGATAATGGACAAACTAGCAATAAAACACACATGCCCATGCCAAGATTTTGTTCCATATTAATAGCTTGGAATTTTTCTCATCATTTGAAATAGTTAATGCCGACATGCATTAGTCTTGGGACCTGCCTTCTCTTCAAGGGAGCCAAAGGAAAATTAGTGGAATTTACCATTCCTGTGCAAACCCCAAGAAAAGTCACTTGGATAAAAACAAGAAAAAATACTTTGCCCAGTACAAAATTCCATGGGTTCTAGATCTTTAACAGGTATGTACTAAAGAATTTACTTTGCCCATGGAATTTTGTACTGGGCAGTATGATCTATATAACTAAAATAAGTTATTTTGAATATTGCATTATGGGCAAAGTAAACTTGCATATCAACCATTTTTATGAGTTATTTTTAGATTCAAAGTCTTGTAACTCTACCTACTATTTTGCACACAAAAGGATTTTATCTTTGAGAACCCCATTTGTCACATTAAATGAAGTTTATCGAAGGATTTAATATAAAAAACCCTTAGTCATTCTAAGGATTCCATATTCTACCTAAATGAACTAGGGAATACACAACACAAGTAGGTATTAACTTCTCTTAAAGGAAAATGTGAACCAATCCCATCATCTATGATTGGAAGATGTTATTTGGAGAATCCTAGGTCACTAGAACCACTCTAAGTGAAATCATAGGTGGATGAACTAGAATAAAGAAAGTTCATAAGTGGCTCATTACCCAAGCAACAATGAGAAAATTGGTATAACCTAATAACCACAAAGTTAATAAAGCTAGCTCAAAATCAAAATACAAATTATGTAGTAGCACCAGCACCATAATTAGCTTCCAATTTAGCCAAAAACCACTTGTAACAAATCTTTAACTACAATTACTCAATAAGCTTGTGAATCAAGTGTTATTAATTAATGGTGTGCATTGTGAATATATACTATAGATGCTTAAAGGATGGATAGGAAATAACGTAGGGAATTGTCCCATGATCCATGACATAAAATGGATTATATTAGCATATACCTATATAGATCACCATACCAATGCTAATATAACCACTTAGCAATACAGCATTAGACATTCTTAGATGTGGAATACCTCTTATCTGTCGATGTATATACAAGACATATGTCAATTAATATTTCCTTTCTTGGTAGTTATTGTTTTCAGTTTGATTGAGGTTGCATGCATTAAATTCCAATATTTGTCTAATATTCATCATTGGCCTTTGTAACCTCCAAATGCATATCAAACACCCAGTTTTACATGGGTATGTTCTGGTGTTTATTTTGTTGTGCCCAATATATTATCTAGATTCAGTGCACTGTTACAAATAGAAAATGTTGATGGCTTCCCCATCCCACCTGCACTCTTGTGCACCTATCTGTTTTCAGTGTGATAAAATACAATAAGTAAGTCTAGCAATTTTATTCCAATTTTATGTGCTTTGCATCTCTATATGAGCATATTTTCTTTGTAACCCTTTCTAAACAAGGCCCTTTGCATGCTTTCCAGATAGGTTTCTCCTCAAACTCAGTTCACACGAAAAGAATCCTTGCATTCTTATATGCATGTTTTGTGCCCTAGCTCGGTGTTTCTAAAAATGCTATTTCATTTTTATTGTGAGTTGGTCAGACTTAGGGTTCATATGTGCATCCCTAATGACTTATTTTCCCACACTTTGGATTTGTTTTAATTTAATTGAGTTGGTGATATGCACGGACTAGATACAATATTTGCTTCCCCTAGGGAGTTTTTCGTGGGTCGTCTTGTGTAACAAGGATACCATCCTACTAATCACATTCCAAAATAGATTGGAGGATTCATGAAAGTTGTTAAAATTCAATTTATCCCCATTCATCCTAATGAACTAAAATTTATTTAAACCTTTCAATTTGCATTTGGAGGATGTGTGCTTGGTAAAAAATTTGATCCCAATTCTCACCCTAAACTGATTAGGCGCCCATATTTTGGACTAAATTCAATGTGATTTTGGGTTGGTGAGACTTAGGTTTCAAATGTGACAAGTGGCCCCTTCTGTATAATAAGGGAACCATCCTTATGGCGACCTTCTAGAAATGGAGGATACATACCAACTGTTGAAAGGTATTTTATTTAGCTTTCCTTTGTAATGGATAGAAAAGTCTTTAAATTTCAAATATACCTTTTAACGTCTATTTTATGGATGCATGCCCAATGTTAAGCTTCAAATATACACCTTGTATTTATTAGCTCCCCACATTCTACATTGATTTGATTTTAAGTTGGTGATATTTGAGGCACAAGGGAACCTTCCTGGTGATTACATTTTATGCCAACTGCTAAAAGTCCTCTATTTAGCCCTTGTTTATCCTAAAGACCTGAAAATTCTATAAATCACACACAAAAACGTTGTCTTATGTTTGAAATTAGGCACATCAATTTCCTTTTATGTATTAACCCACATCAACTATATCAAGCATGTTCATATTATTTCCTCAATGACAAGGGAACATTCAAAAACCTAATATCATTGATTATATTTTGATTACATTACACCTTTGTTTCTAAGAGAATAGGTTCTATAGACCAATTTAGGTCACAACAGCCCATTAAAACATAAGAACTTGACAGAAGCATACCAATGGAGATTCAAACCTTTGATTATATTTTGATTAAATTTAGCTTTTTATTCTAAGAGAATAGATTATACGACCAAGTTTTTTCACAAAGGGCCTCAAAGGATGAGCATAAACCTAAGAATATCAGAGTTTATAATGCTACAAATTTACACAGCCAACATACATGGAATTTGCATCAGAGATAGAAGGGCATTTCTACATCAAATAGAACATAAACTTTGTCAGGATTAAAGGCACCCTTAATTCCTCCATAGGAGAGACAAATTTGTTTTGTGAATATTGAATATTTTTAGATCACGTTGGAGAATAATCCCTTAATAAATCTAAAGAATTATCATTACCATTATTACGAATACTATTGTTGCTACTCATTGAATTGTCTATTAGAGATACAATAATGGATTTTTTTTAATTTCGTGATAGTTATTTCTTTGAATGATTTCTACTGAGAAAATATAGGATTTTCCTTTTAAATTAAAGAACCTTAATGCACATCATAAGCTTGAAAGGCCAACATTTTCATTAAAGGTCCCACTTCAAACCCTATATCTATATTTTTGTAGACACTTCAGAGCTTTGAGTACCTTTAATGGCTCTTTGTCCATCAGGCCCTAAATTTGTTTTGTCTAATTTAGATATAGAGAAATATGTACCACAGTTATGTTTCCCGGTGGTCAGGAGTTCCATATTCAACACCATTCTCAAGTTCTAAGGTGTCTCAACTCTATTGACACTTGCATTCTACTACAACTTGTAGCCTTCACACATCCAATCACCTTCAAGTACCTCATATAGCATACTTGGCATGTAGTAAATGTGTTCAGAACCATCATTACACATGTTATAGACAATAAGCATCTCTCCATAACCCATATCCCACAAATATCACAAACTTTAACATTGAATTTTTCCTCGTGCAACCATGGAAATGAGAAGTACTCATTATTTTCATTATTTTTTATTATTTTTCTTACTATCCAATTTTCTTGGTGTTTGGTCATAGATTGATTTCCTCTTAATGTTGAAACTTTCATCCATGCCATGTATTCCCTTCACATCAATTAATTGGAATTTGAAACAATTAAATTGCCATCAGGACCTCTTACCTTATTAGAACTTGGGTTATTTCCTTTAGGCTGAACCAATCATGTTTTCTCACCTTCATTTCTACCAGAAAAACACTCATCATTTTAAAATCCTTGGAGCTAAAATAAGGTCTTCTGCATGACATTTTTCTTTTTTATATTTCTCAAATTTTATATTATTCTTGATGAAAGAGTATATTCTTTCAACATTAGTATTTCTCAAATATTAAAAGTCATCCTTCATGTGCAACTCAATAGAATTAGATGCCAAATGTTCATTTCATGATGCTTCTTGTCAGTAAGACTATCTAAGTTTTCTTCTTTGACATCTACCAACCCTTTCATATTTGTATAAATTTTTTAATATACATCCATAGTTCCAAATGTATATGTCTCATGCAATGCTTATCAATAAAGTTTTGAGATTATTGTCAACAAGACTATTTGAGCTTGCCTCTTTGACACCTACCAGCCCTTTCATATCTACAGAAATAGTTGAATATACATCCATAGCTCCAAATTTATCTATCTCACTTAAAGATTTTTTTACACACCCCAGTAGCCTAGAAGTTACCTTTTCCATCCAATTTCCATAGTAAGCAATTCGCTTGTTGCAATTCCTCCATATTCATATATCCAAAATTCTTCCCATGTTCCCTGAGACTATTATGGAATTCCTCTAAGCTTAGTGAATAGTTAGAATCATGTATCTCCAATGAAAAATTTCTCATCTTCCCCCCAATCAGAAGTGAAGCAACGGTTATCATTACACCTAGTAATCCTAAATATTTGTTGGAACCCATTTATTTAACAAATATCCTAATCTGAAAATCAATTCAAAAGCCTCTTTCTCCCTTAAAAACTTCACAAGTCATAATCCACATAAATAATTGATAGAATATAACGCTAGAATACAAATATCAAATACCTCTACCAATGGCTATGGGAAAACCTGAAATTGTTCCATGATTGAAGGCACAACAAATTAACCAATTCAAAGTTTGTGTCACTATAAATGATCAAATCACCATACCCATTTGTCAAATTATGTTGAACTATCAAATCCCAACAAACCACAACAGGAACTATACATCCTTATCTGTCAATATAAGTCCAAGATGTCTACTTACAGTTTTTTGGTGAAAATATGACACACTTGATCCCTTCAACATAAAAAAATAAAAAAATAATAAATAATAAATAATAAAAATAAAAATAAAAATAATAAAATAAAAAAAATAAAAAATTCTAAACTTTTAATTCCCAACATTTCCTTCCCATTCATAAAAAGAAAGGAAACCTAGGTTTCCTCTCATTGGAAATAATCAAATTCCATGGAAAATGAGATCACTATAATAGGATATTCTAATTCAAGAAACCTATTTTTTCCCATATAGGGTTTATGCATTCATCGCTTTGAAAATCAAACCTTAATACTAATTCTACTTAGAATTCATGGTCACCTCTCATATGACCTTCACACTCATTAATGCATCCAAGCATCCATTTTTCTGCAATTTCATTTCCGAGACAAAATGGATCTTTTGTTCACAAAACCCAACAGTCCCTCCATTTTCCTAGGGTGAAAGTAATCAATTCAAGGGTAATCTAAAGGTTTTTGGCCCTAATGAATCAATCATCCAATTGGGCAATTCCTCCAAGTAATTATCGTCAGAGGAGATGTGAAAATAAACTCTTTATTAGAAATTGCCTTTTATATTTAGATTGATTGGCTTGGGTCAATGGGCACATTGAACTCAATCATCTCGTACGGAGAATTGCACCAATCAATTACTCCATCCATCCCAAGCCCAAATCATTTTCACTTGTATTGATGGGAATTGAAGGTCAATGAGGGAGCTCTCAGTTTGGGAGTTAGTATTAATCACTAAGCCTATTTAAAGAGAGCATCATATAACTCCTTCTGTATATCCATCTGTATTTACAAACAGTCTTGGAAGCAAAAGAAGATTCCCAATCATACAGACCCATATAATTCAAAGCAAAGAACCAAAGTGAAGTGGTTGTTGAAGCAGAGACGTGCACGCCTTGACCACCCAACAGATGACTAGCACTATTATTATGTCAACATCCATCATGGGTATAGTTTAATTGAAAGGTACAATGAAATTCACATATAAACAATAAATTGTAAATGTTTTTATTATTTATGTAGCTCACCAGTTCTATGCCTCCTTCACATTGTTGACTTGGGTTCGAATCGTAGAGAATAAACAGACAATAAGAATATCGTGCATGCAGGATTGATGGGTCACTTCTCTCTTGGGATCTTATTTCTTTATCTTTTTTCGGGGAGTAAACAAATAAAAAAACAACTAGCTCTAGGACAAAAACTTAGTGAGACAGGTGACCCCTAGACACACGCAACTCAACATTGAGGAGGGTTGTAGATACAAATTTATATAGGCGAATCAAACTTCAAACCCCTAAAATCCAGAGCAAATTCAACACTACCCTCGATTTATAGGAATGATAGAGGGCGAAATAGCCCATAACCAGTGCCCTTCGTGGAAATCAGGGCGATTAGAAGCAAATCCGACTTGGAAATTGGGGCGATTGGAAGCAAATACGACTTACAATTAGGGGCGACTGGAAGCAAATCTGACTTGCAAAGCAGGCGAATCGGGGCTTGGAATGTTTATCGGTCTTATTTTACACGGCTAAAATATAACAATTATTTATTTTTTAAATTGTTTTTTAGCTAACTAAAAAAATGGGTGTAATATAAAAAAATTGCCCCTCAAACTATAAAACCCTTGAATTTCGCCCATGGGTTAAGATGCGCTCCTAGCTTTTCTATGCTCTACTTCCTATGCGTTGTACAATATTGGACCAACATGCATGTGTTGTGGAAAATCTTTCTTTAAGTGATTCTCTCCACAAGTCCATCTCTTATATGGACCCTTATCATGACTCTTGGCTTCTTCTTGAGTAAAGCGACCTCTGCTTGCAGCGTTGGACCTCGGTTAATGTTCTTTATTAACAGGGCTCTTACGTGTCCCCTTGGTTGCTTTTTTCCTTTTCCCCTTTAACTTGGAATTACTTTTGAATTTCTAGTCTAACTTATACTCAGGTTTACGCATATACTTCTCATAGCATTGCTTCAGTTTCTGAATTGCATCCTCTAATGTCTTAGGTTCATCTAACTCAATTATATCCTTAAAGGATTGTGGCAATCCATTAACGTACCTCTAAATCTTTGTTTTTCTCCATTAAGGTAGGGAACATACCTTAGAAACTCTAATAATTTGGTGTTGTACTCATCATCTATCATTTGACCCAATTTGAGCTCATAGAATTCCTTCACCTTGTTATCGAAGTATCTCTCAAATAGATACTTGTTCCTAAAGTATTCCTCAAATTCCTTCCACGACAACTCCTCTTCTCTTATGCCCTTTACATTTTTCAAGTCTTTCCACAAGATGCTAGCCTTTCCTTTTAGGCTAAAATTAATTATCGTTTCTTTCATGTTTTTTTTATAATCATGAATTTAGAAGAATTTTATCATTCCTAGTGTTGGAGAATCTAGTATGGCGGTTATTTAAACAAATCTCCTTATACTTGATAAAATATTCTGAACTTATATGAGCTTCTTATTATTATTTGTTAGATTATTTTCATCAAACAATTATCAAGACCATAAACCATGAATATCATAAAATACAAAGGACACAAAATATAGGCTCCAAGCTAAGGAAAAACCACTCCAAAGGGGAAAACTCAAAAAGAATCTAAACTCTTCTCTGCTTATAGAATCGGATCAAATGAGAAACACAAAACCCAAATGTCAAGACCAAGTCCACTCACAAGACCCAAGTCAACCCTCCTTCCAAGCCTTTCCAACAAGTCAAAGTCTTCACAAGTAAACAATGGTCAAACTCCCAAAACTGGTTAAACTTCAGTTCTCTACCCCTACAACATAATTTCAACCTCCTACAACATACCTAAAACTTTCGGCCTGCCTCCAATTCTGAAATTTTTGCACATGTGAGTTTTTCTAGCGTAGATTCTCTCTCTTTTGACTTTCATTTTTTCTTCTCTTTTCTTTTTACTTCTTCTATGTATATTTTGTTGATTTTCCTCCCTCTTCAAGAGATTGAACTTTCATGTATCTGTCTTGAAATGACATCGAGCTGCTCTTATATATACACATCTAAGGAGGTTGAATTACCTCAAATTGGGTTGAATTTCACTAGTAGGGCTAACTTGCGCTTGTAGGGACAAATTTGACATTTTTACTTAAAATAAAATTCTCTTTTCTCTTTCTAGTCAAAGTCCAAATGGGACTTGACTTCAAGAGTTATGACAAATACTCTTTTGACTTAAAAATCCCTAGAAGCATGAATAACATGCTTGAACTAGTGAAAAATCAACTTGAGCAAGAAACCCATGCTAGAAAATTATTATTATCATTTTTGTTACAAAAATAGACAATTCCATAAGTACAAAGATAATGTTGAAGACTCAAACTAGTTACATTTTCCAACACCCAGCAACCAAGTTTATGCATCCTTTGATTTCTTTATTTCACCATGAAATGTAGGGGGCTTGGTATTCTTTAACTCCTCTGGTAGATATTCTCTCTCCCTTCTCTTCCCATGATGATGATAATGATGATAATGATGTGGCCTTCTGTGAGTATTCTCATACTACTATTCACGGGTGCTTAAATCATTTTCAGGAGTACTCAATAGAGTGCCTCCTTTCATAGTGTCTTCACTTGACAATATGTGCTTCTTTCTAGATCTACTCTCATTTGACCCATTGGTTCTTTCTTATTTCCTCAAAGGGATTTGCATATCGTTATGGTTGATCCCCAACTCATGTTACCTCTACCTTTGCAGGTTTGATAAGCTTTGTAGTATCGCTGCATTGACTTATGTGTTTTTCTCTTGTGCTCTGAAAAGCCTCTCAATGTTAGCCTTATAGCTCCTTATTTTTTCTCTCAAGCTCCTCAACATGTCCATTTAATTAGGAGATTTACCCCTCCTTGTTGACCAATTGATTTTTCCTCTTCATCTGTCCTTCCTACTTCATATCCTTGTTGTGATTAATCGGAGCTATACCGCACCATTTTACTATTCATTCCTTGGTCCTTTAGTTCTATATTGTACCATATTTTGTTTTTCATGTGGTATTTAACGTTCATCTCTTGGACCTTAGTGAATTCTTATGTGTTTTCACACACACACACACACACACAAATGTTAGGTTTTAACAAATTTCAAGTGCATACTAGAGAATATCACCTTGGCTTGTTGTTGGAAATTTGCTAGTGTAAATCTAGCTACAACATTACACAGCTAATACATTAGTATCAATAAAACCATATAAATCATTAGCACCATACTTCATTCATATGTTCATCACAATTAAGACACACCAAACAGTACATACAATCAAACCATACAACAGTCAATTTTTAATGTTAATCACGAGGCATTAAGACCTCACTGAGTCTTCAAAGATCCAGTGTCGAACCTTCACTTGTTAATTTCGCGATAGAGCCCATCTGTTCGAAGTGCTGAACTCGGAAGATTTGATACCGCCCTCTAACACACCCCCTACTAACCCCATCCTAAATAAGGATAGAAGGAGGCAGTTACTAAGCTGACCCAACCTCCACTGTCCCATTATGGAAATGGGATCTAAATTTTTCAATCCTTTTCAACCATTTCAAAACTTAAATCGAATAACACTCTTGTGTTCGTCTTGTCAAAACCTTTCCAACGATATAATTTTTTCTCCAATCCATCTCCCGAATCAAAGATATGGCCAATTAAAGTCTTAAACGATCAGGTTATGTCACATCATCATGTCTGCCAGTAGCCAGATATTTCAAACATTTCAATGCAAGTAAATAGTCATAAACAAATATTACCCATCTCTTCAAACTCAAGCACCTGAGGTTAATTTTCAAGCCCAAAAATACTCACAGGGAATGAGTCATTCCTTAAGAATATTTATATAAGACATTGACATCCTCATTTGTGCAGGAAACAACACTACTCAACATTAGCTTGTCATTCATACAGTACAATAAATAGACATAATAAAACAAAGTTATCGATAAAAAGAGAATTATTATCTCAAAACGAGAACTCTAGCCAAAAAAACATGAAAAAATAACAAATTTGAAAAAAATAAAAATACACAAATAAAAGTATTAAAAACTATAATAATAATTAAATATGCCCCCGATCCCCCAAGGGGCCATGGGCCATCACGCGGAGCGCCACTCTTTCTTTAGCCCATGACCCTTTAGAGCTTAGGAGCATATTTTAATTTTATTTTATTT